>LJJS01001046.1:82313-131407 GCA_001447215.1 Diaporthe aspalathi
GCGCGCAGAGCAGGTGGACTAACATCTGCTCCCGTCACGATCCAGATGCGGGCAGTAATTTTCATTCGCGGTCTTGCACTGAGGGCACTTGAGGCACGACCAGACCTGGGCGCCGACGCCCACACGATCGCCCTCCTTGACCCCGGACCTGACGGCCTTGCCAACCTTTACAGCCTTGCCGACCACCTCGTGTCCCACACACAAGGGCCCTTCGTAGTCGCCCCAGCCGCCCGTGATGGTGTGGACATCCGAGCCGCACACGCCGCACGCCTCGATCTGGACGTCGATGTCGTTGTCCCCAAAGGGCTTGGGAGTCAGCTGCTGCTTCTCAAACTTGTTCCATGTCTTTGGCCCTGCGACGCAGTATCCCTCGAAGCTGTCCGGGTATCCCATTCTCTTATTTTGTCTTTTTGAAGTCTTACAAGACGTGAGAGAAAGACAGGTTTAGGATTGCATATGGAGATTTAACACAGAGAGCCGAAATTGAAAGAGAAACCCATGCTTGATATCTGCGGTCTCCCTAATACTTGTTATACTTAGCCGTTGAAATTGTTTCTCAGAGCCGTGCCAACGGCTATTGATGACGTCGAGAACGTCCAGAGATAACGAGTGCCGTTCTCCCTCAATTCCAGCCATTCTGCCGGGGATCCACTTCCCAGACAATTCGCCTTACCATTTACAGAAGGCAGCGCAAAGACGGTTGGAGCAGGCAGAGATAGTCTATGACGCTGGGCCTGGCTCGGGAATAGCGAGCCATGGCCAAAGAAGGAACACGATCGGGATCAAACATGTAGTGATGACGGGCTGAAGCAACCAGGCCAGCCAAGTGCTGTGCCAATTTAGCGCCAGCCGGGCAAAGTTGTCCGGTGGCCGTTGGACTCTAGCTGTGATGATCATCTCAGAAGGTAGACCAAGGATGGGATTCACATAAAACATCGATCAAATGGACATGGCCTTTTGGCGACATGCTGGCTTCGCGATGCCAGAGGATTAGGCGTTAGGCCCGGCTGATCGGAAGGTACTGAGCACGAGCGCGGGCCTTCTAGTATGTTATATATAATAATACTGCAGTCATTGCCCCCTGTCCATGCCCCTCAACTGACGTCACCGCCGTTTTGGCGGGGTTCGGCGATTAGATAGAAGGGCCAGGAGAACGAAGGAGAACGAAGGAGTAGCCTCTTTTGACGAGCTATCTTCGTCGTGCAGCATCTCACAAGTGACCCAGTCATCGCAGGCCCGATTGTCAACCTCTAGATGAACTCTGTCAGAGCACTGCAGAGGCTCAGACTGCAAGCTTCCCTCTTCACAAAATCAGCCGCGAAGCCAGGTGAGCTCGGCCTCCACCTGTTCGAGCAGCATGAAACCCGGCACCTGGTCTGACTGACCCCTCTCTCTGTGAAGCTATATTGCACACGAAAGCAGGGCCGAGACTATTCGCAACCATGGCAGAAGCTACAGACACTAAGAACTACAAGTTCAACCACTCGATGTACGTGAGTTTGGGGGTTGAGCGGCAAGATGCGAGGAGGCATGACTCTGACCAGATCGCCAATATAGGATTCGGGTGAAGGACCCGAAGGAGTCTGGTATGTTGATGGTTGCTCCCGCGTCGCACGTGCCGCGGTCAGCTGACAGAGCATCCCCATCTCAGTCAAGTTCTACGAGTTCCTGGGCATGAAGGTCATCAAGAAGGCGGAATTCCCCGAGGCAAAGTTTGATTTGTACTTCATGGGCTACGATGGCCCCGGCGCGGTATCTCATGCGAAACACGTAACCGACAGAGAGGGCCTCATTGAGCTCACACATAACTACGGCACGGAAAATGATCCCGAGTACAAGGTCAACAACGGAAACACAGAGCCCCATCGCGGCTTTGGCCATACCTGCATCAGTGTTGTAAGTGGTTGTTAATCCGGCTGCTAGGTACTCATGTAAGCCAGGTCCATGATGGCTGATTCTCGACGCAGGATAACATTCAGGCCGCGTGCCAACGACTGGAGGATGCCGGGTACAAATTCCAAAAGAAGCTCACTGATGGCCGCATGAAACACATTGCCTTTGCGCTGGACCCGGACGGGTACTGGGTGGAGATTATTGGGCGCAAGCCCATCGAGGAGACCGAGAACGTCAAGGAGACGGACGTGGGGACCTACCGAATGAACCACACGATGATCCGCGTCAAGGATGCCGAAAAGTCACTCAAGTTCTACCAGGAAGTCTTGGGCATGTCTCTCCTACGTGAGGCTGGTAACCCTTCGGCCGGCTTCACATTGTATTTCCTCGGGTATCCAGGCGAGCAGGGTCTACCGAAGGACGGCAAGACGGCCGACCGCGAGGGCCTGCTGGAGCTGACTTGGAACCACGGCACGGAGAAGGACGAGGGCTTCAGCTACCACAATGGCAACGACCAACCCCAGGGCTTCGGCCACATCTGCGTCACGGTCGACAACGTCACCAAGGCCTGCGAGCGGCTCGAGAGCCTAAATTTAAACTGGAAGAAACGCCTCACGGATGGGCGCATGAAGAATGTGGCTTTCATTCTGGACCCGGACAACTACTGGGTCGAGATAGTGGAGAATGGGGATCTGTGAAGTGTGTAAATACCGTTGCTGAGAGAGCATGAGAGGAACTCGCCCGGCCAGGAAAGGTGGTCTCCCTCGATGAGCTGGCTTATAGTACCTAGGTATACAACAGACTGTTGTACCGGTCACACAGACTGTGAAGGCAATTTGCAAAACGTGACGACATGAAAAGGTTTGTTCAAATCTCTTGTAATCAGGTCTCTATGCTGTAGCAGACGTGATTGCGTTTCATTCTCCAGATTACCTTACCTGTTCAGCCAAAGACGCTACCCGTCCGCCGTTTGATGACTGTGACACTCACTGGCCAGTGTAACTCAAACAACAGCCTCCTATGATCTGGATTTCGAAGCGACTGGTATAGGACGACAATGGGTGAGAGCTCCTCGCCATGGATGCCATACAGTTCCAGAACTCCAGTCATGCATGCACTATTGCTAGCAGTATTTGTGAGTGCATCCAAATTTAGTTGTGGCTCACTTTCTCCTGCCAACAGCAACGAGTAGTGGTGTGTCATGCTGGAACAGTCTTCAAATGTATCGAAGGCGTTCCTCTCCGCCTTCATGAATCTACCACCTAGGTCTACTCGTGAAGCCCCTCAAACTCTGCTCTTGGGAATAATCGGGGACTTGGAGCGAAGGTCTATCATCTCCCAGCTACATACGTAACTTTTCTTGAAACATGTTCAACGTCCCGACCTGCAGGCCACTGTCAAAGAGGCACACAGACGTACAAAAATGTTCGGACTGCTTCAACGGGCTTCGATTACCTACCTAAGGTATGATGGAAGGAGGAAGCATTGAACTCCGCCTGACACCCACGCCCTGGCTCTCAAATTTAGCCCGGGGGGTTGATATGCAATATGTGAGTGAGTATATACAAGACCGGACCCGTTGGCCAAGTAGCTGTGTTTTCAAATGAGACTCTTGTGTCAGAAACACACCATTCTGTCAACTGACCTTACACACATGTGAGCCATCATTTCGAACTGCAAGTCCTCTGTAATTATTTGAAATCGCGAGTATGTTTGTGTTACCTCCCAAATCCACATTACCCGTATTCATCCAGGTACGCATTGCCGTCCTGCCCCCGCGCCCTCCCCACGGCAGCCTGCAGAAGCAGATCAGCCTGAAAGGGTCCGGCCGCGTTTCGCAGGGCCATCGTCTGACATTTGACTAGACAATAGACCAGGTAGTTCCCCACGGGGAAACCGGGCCTAAAGAGCTGCTAAGCTACTTAAGCACCTAGGTATACTTGGGCAGGTAAGGAGGTGATCCCCCGCAGCCGGCCTCCCGACTGGTTGCATCCCGCGCATTGGGGGTTCGAGCTCTTGGTTGTCTCAACCGCCGATTGAGTTGCGGGCGGACATGCATGTTTCTTGCATTGCCAGTGCTTCCTATAGGCCCCCCTCACTTGACGTGGCATGCTTGCCTCGTCGCCCGGTCGAAGACTTAGGTGATGTTATTGCTCATCCATGCACGCAATCCGGAGTGTGGCGTCCAGTGAGTCGGATCAAGGCTACGGTAGCCTCCTTCATGAGGGCGGATTCTTCTTCTCTTCTCACTCCCCCCATCCTCCCTCCCTCTTCTTCCTCTCAGGTTACTTTTCCATGCCATCGGGCATTCAATATACCTGACTAGAAAGCCTTCCGCCGTCTACCTCGCAGGCTGAATACTGGGGTAAAGTCTATGTCGCTTCGATCTCAACACACCCAGGAAGGAAAAAACGAAAAGAAAAAAAAAAGCGTACAACACACACCTTCCCAACACCACAACTGACAAGCAGCAAAGCCACCCCATTGTTACCATGGCACCATCAGCAACAGGCCACGCGAACGGCACCGTGCCCCGCATCCTCGTCCCGGAGAAGGTCTCGTCTGACGGGCTCTCCCTGCTGCAGGAGGCGGACTTCGAGGTGGATGTGCGGCCGAGCCTCGCGCCTGCGGACCTACTGTCGCTGGTTCCGTCCTACCGTGAGTACCATCCTGACCATCCTGACCCTGTTGCAGTCGCCGGACCTTTGTGCCTTGGAGCACTCCAGCATGTGCATCTTTGGGGACCCGTAGCACGGTGGTTAACGGGGACCAGAGGCGCTGATCGTCCGCTCCGAGACCAAGGTCACGGCGGAGGTGCTCGCTGCGGCGGGCAAGCTGCGGGTCGTGGCAAGGGCGGGCGTGGGCGTCGACAACATCGACGTGGAGGCGGCGACGGCGCACGGCATCATCGTGGTCAACTCCCCTGCGGGGAACATTGTCGCCGCGGCCGAGCACACCATCGCGCTGCTCCTGGCGGCGGCGCGCAACGTGGGCAGGGCGGACGCGGGCGTCAAGAACGGGAGATGGGAGCGCGGCGGGCTCGTCGGCGTCGAGGTGGCGCGCAAGGTGCTGGGGATCGTGGGGCTGGGCAAGGTGGGGATGAAGGTCGGGCGGATGGCGATCGGGCTGGGGATGAAGGTCATCGGGCTCGACCCGTACATGAGCGCGGACGTGGCGCGGCAGAACGGGGTCGAGACGGTGGGCTCGCTCGAGGAGATGCTGCCGCAGGTTGACTTCCTGACCATCCACACGCCGCTGATCGCCAGCACCCTGAACCTGCTGGGCGAGAAGGAGTTCCGGTCGATGAAGGCGACGGCGAGGGTGCTCAACGTGGCGAGGGGCGGCATCTACAACGAGGAGGCGCTGGTCAAGGCGCTGGACGAGGGATGGATCGCCGGGGCGGGCATCGACGTGTTCACGAGCGAGCCCCCGGAGCCCGGGTCGACGGCGGAGAGGCTCTCGCGGCACGCCAAGTGCGTGGCGACGCCGCACCTGGGGGCGTCGACGGTGGAGGCGCAGGAGAACGTGTCGCTGGACGTGTGCACGCAGGTGGTGGAGGTGCTGCGCGGCGGGCTGCCGACGGCCGCGGTCAACGCGCCGCTGATCCTCCCGGAGGAGTACCGCAAGCTGCAGCCGTACGTGCGGCTGGTGGAGAGGATGGGCGGGCTCTACACGCAGCACTTTGTCGGGCGGCGCGGCGGCATGATCGGCGGGCGGCGGTTCGAGCTGCGGTACCAGGGCGAGCTGGCCGGGGTGTCCAACACGCGGCCGCTGTACGCGGCGCTGGTCAAGGGCCTCACCAGCAGCATCAGCGACAGCGGGGGCCGCGACGTCAACATTGTCAACGCCGGGCTGATCGCCAAGGACAAGGGCATCGCCATCAACGAGACGCACGCGCGCGAGGGCGGGCGGGAGGAGCTGGTGTACGCATCGCTGGTGACGCTGCGGTCGTCGCAGGACGGCGGCGAGGCGGAGCAGGTGATCGAGGGCTACGTGAGCGGGAGCGAGGTGCAGATCAGCCGGCTGGACCGGTTCACGTGCAGCTTCGCGCCCGAGGGCACGCTGCTGGTGCTGCACAACTACGACGAGCCGGGCAAGGTCGGGAACGTGGGCATGATCCTGGGCAGGTTCGGCATCAACGTCACGTTCATGCAGGTCGCGGCGCTGGACAAGAAGGCGGCGGCGGCGGCGACGGCGGGCGGGGACGGGACCGGCGGGCTGAGGAAGAGGAGGGGGGGCAACGAGGCGTTGATGATCCTCGGGGTGGACGGGGAGGTGACCAAGGAGGTGCTCGAGGACCTTGGCCGGGCTGAGGGCATCTTGGATGTCAACCTCGTGAGGCTTTAGGGTCATATGTCGCTACCCAGGTAGTTCTACACTTGTGTGCCCAAGACGGTCATAGATAGAGGAGACAATGGCATCTACATGTTGCAGTTACGGTTGGTTGGTTGGAGGAACACAACGACGGCGTCACCGTGTTTTGCATACAGTTTTGGGTCGAACGAGGTGCGAAAGAAGCAAAAGAAAATAAATGATTTCCTATACGTGGTATCGTCTTCAAATATTTCCTCCATGGGGCCTGGGGATACCGCTGCCGATGCGCCGAGGTCACACAGAAGCAACTGATGCTGCCGGTCGAGTGGTCGAGTCGTGATGGTGGAGCAATGCCGAGTAGATAGACATCGATAGACACAAAGGTGGACCGCGGGCCAAGGCTGCGGCGTTGCACGGTGTGTCCACGGTGCGGGGTGGCACGGCAGGACGGCTGACGGTGGGCGTCGAGCGACGAATGATGAGGCCTGGACTCTGGACTCTGAACTCTGGGCACTGGGCACTGGGGGCACCTCAAGCAGGCGGATGGTGGCCTGGGTGGTCAGCCAACTCCAATCTCGGGCAACGCAGCATCCCGTCGAGTCTCTCTCTGGCAATAAGTTGAAATGAAATGCACAGTAGATCATTACCTAGGCAGCGATATCGCACACACACACACAAGAGGCATCGGGGGGAAAGAAATGAAGATTAATATGGAGAAGGAGAGTATGGTGTCGCGGCTTGGTTGAAAGTCAGACCATGTTTGTGGTCGGCGAGTGGGCACAACACACACAGACTTGAGAGACCGACTGCCAGTCCTTCAGACCGAAACTTGCCAAAGTCAATTCCGCTGAAGCCGCTAATAAATAGAACGCAGGCCTATCAGGTCCGAGTACCGGTGGCAGGGGTGGCTGGCCCGATTGATTGGCGTCATCTTTCGTCTGCAGGGCCACACCCCCCCCCCACCCTTGTCGCCAACCCGCGGGTGTAGCGCCAGTCATCAATGTACACTACACACATTCCACTAGCAAATGGGCTGCGTATCGAAGAGGAGAACAGATAGCAAAGACGTATGGAGCTCATCCACACCCGATGGCTCCCCCGCCCACCAACCGCAACTGACGGCACTGAACCGTTCGTTCTATCCTACGCATACCGTCTGCGAAGACCCACCGAACCGCTGCCCTCCCCCACACAGACACTTCACCAGCATCAGACCTCAGGTAGCTGCCTGGGTAGCTAAATAGCGGTAGGGTTCAAGCCGCGATTTTTTGGGACCGGGGGGTCTGCCACTGCTTGCTTGCTTATCACGCTACCACCACCAAACCAGCAGCTCCCGCCGTAGACGACGAGCCCGCTACACGCAACAAGCACGCGAGATATTTTTCTCGAGCCTCGCCTTCTCTCTCCGTCCTCGCCCACTACGGCCACCCACCACCAATCCTCCCTCCTGCTCTGATATCCTGCTTGGATCTGGTGTGGTTCTGCTTGTTGTTCTCTACTGTCTCTGGCCATTGCCTCTTTTTGGACCAGAACGTTGAGGTGAGTTATCCGCCCGCCCACTCATCCTTCCATCCTGCTCCAAAGTCCGCCCACAGCTCCGTACACCACAACCACCACCACCTGTGTCCTCCCTTTCGAGATACAGGTGTTACTTGTGCGATATGGGCCCCTGATGCTCAATCACACTGATGCTTCCGGCATCGACAACCACAGAGGCACCGACACTGACTTTCTCAACCCGCAGCACCTACAGAACCCGGTTGAGAGAAGCCCACCTCTACCCTAGCGCGTCATCCGACGACGCTCCCACCGCCCGCAACCATGGGCCAACACGCCCGCTCCCACCCGCTCATGGCTTTCCGCCCAGCCATCCTCGGGCTCTCCAGGGCCCTCTTCACCCTCGGTGTCGCCTCCGCCGCCCCCATCCGTGTCCTCGACGAGCTGCACGACGGCAACGAGGAGGAAGGCACCGAGCTATGGGTCCTCTTCGTCGCCTCCATCTTTCTCGTCCTGCTCGGCGGCGCCTTTGCCGGCCTGACCATTGCCCTCATGGGCCAGGACAGCGTCTACCTCCAGGTCATCTCCCAGGACCCCACAGAGCCCCAGCAGAAGAATGCCGGCCGCGTCCTGCGCCTGCTCGAGAAGGGCAAGCACTGGGTCCTCGTCACCCTGCTCCTGAGCAATGTTATCGTCAACGAGGTATGGCTCTCCCGGCCGCCCTCCCGGCCCCTCTTCTTGAACCCCCCCCCCCCCGGGAAATTGGAGCCTTTACTGACTGTGTGTCACAGACCCTTCCTGTTGTTCTTGACCGCTGTCTGGGTGGAGGAGTCGCTGCTGTCGTCGGCTCTACTGTACTGATCGGTAAGTCGTTGTCCTGGGTGCATCTGACAATATAGTACATGTCTATCAGTACGGCACGCTGACAACTGCTCCCGTTCGCCAGTCATCTTCGGAGAGGTCGTCCCTCAGTCTATCTGTGTCCGCTACGGCCTTGCCATCGGTGGCTACATGTCCAAGCCTGTCCTGCTCATGATGTACCTGATGGCGCCCGTTGCCTGGCCCACAGCGAAGCTCCTCGACTGGGTCCTGGGCGAAGATCACGGCACTGTCTACAAGAAGAGCGGGCTCAAGACCCTCGTCACCCTCCACCACACAATGGGCCCAGCGGCCCAGCGCCTCAACGAAGACGAGATCACAATCATCGGCGCCGTCCTCGAGCTCAAGGAGAAGCCTGTCCATGACGTGATGACCCCAATGGAAGACGTCTTTGTCATGTCCGAGGACACTGTTTTGGATGAGGACAAGATCGACTTGATCCTCTCTGCCGGGTACTCACGCATCCCCATCCACGAGTCCGGGAACCAGACCAACTTCATAGGAATGCTCTTGGTCAAGATCCTCATCACCTACGACCCTGAAGACTGCAAGAAGGTCAGGGACTTCCCCCTGGCCACCCTGCCCGAGACCCGCCCTGAGACGAGCTGCCTCGACATCATCAACTTCTTCCAGGAGGGCAAGTCACACATGGTCCTCGTTTCCGATGCTCCAGGCGACGACCACGGTGCCCTCGGCGTGGTCACCTTGGAGGACGTCATCGAGGAGTTGATCGGAGAGTATGCTTCCCCTTTCTCGCCTGCTTCCCTCTTCGGGGGGACCAAGAGCGTGCGTGAGACATGAACTCGATTAGGCTGACACCAATCCCACCTACAGGGAGATTATTGACGAGTCTGATGTGTACATTGACGTCCACAAGGCTATTCGACGCATGGCCCCGGCACC
This sequence comes from Diaporthe aspalathi, assembly GCA_001447215.1. Taxonomy (NCBI): domain Eukaryota; kingdom Fungi; phylum Ascomycota; class Sordariomycetes; order Diaporthales; family Diaporthaceae; genus Diaporthe; species Diaporthe aspalathi. The sequence continues at coordinate 91,800 of LJJS01001046.1, forward strand.
CAAGGCCCGCTACCAACGACGATTGTCCCACGGCCACCCGGGGGCCGACGGCAACGACAGTAAATCTAGTGAGGACACAAAGGTCGGCGAGGACGACTCCGCAGACAATTACGAGGCCCGCAAAAAGAGATACAACTCGGCAACCGAAACGGGCGAGACTCCCGACCGGTCTGGAAGTGGTAGCCCCATGCCCGGCACGTTCCTGCTGCGGCGCGCCTCTGCTGGGCTCGACGGGAGGATGGAGAATGTACCGGTGAGGGCAAGCTACAATGACATAAGGCAGCATCTGAAGCACCTCGGCCCGTCCAACCCAGCCTCTAACCCCAAAGCTACGAAATCCACCACCGTCAAGGTCAAGCCCGGAGTTGTCGTGCATGACCAGCCGAGGTCGAGCCCGGTGGCCGAGCAGGTCATACGGGAAGAGCCGCGGGTCGAGAACGACGACGACGAGGATGAGGATAACGACGAAACGACGTCCTTGCTGCGCCCGGCACTTACACCCAAGGACGGCGTGCAAGCCCTCGCCCAGAAATACGGCGCGACCGGACAGACGCCCCTATCCCGAAGTGTTGAGAACAACTCTCCCGCCAGGGCAAACGTGGATGACACCGCGAACAAGGGCGTCCAGACCACCCAGACGGCCCCGCCGCACAGCTACGCGGCAGTAACGGCGCAGCCACCGCAACAGGAGTTGCACACAAAGAGCTCTGGCTCGGGAAGCGACCTCTTGTCCCCTGGCGAGCCCACAAGCCCTTACTCACACCGGAAGGATCTCTTTGCGCGCAGCGGCAGCATCACAGAGAACATTGTGGAGTCAAGGGGCATTCGCAAGGTGGTCCTGGAGACCACCAGCAGCAACGAGGACGAGGAGGAGCAGGGCGGGTCCGACCGGAATGGTAAGAGCGGCAGCCGGACGAACCTGAACATCGAGCCGCATGCGTCTCCTTCAACAGAGGGTGACGAGGACGGGAGCGGGGCCCACAGTCCGGCGGTGCCAGGTGCCGCCGCCGCGGAGACTTCGAACACGTCTACGCAGGCCGGCGCCAACAGCAACAACGGCGGCGGTAGCGGCGGCAACAAAAAGAAGAACAACCGCAGGAAGAAGAGAAAGGGCGGCAAGTAGGGTGGCTGGCCCTGGAGCTCGCCTCGTGGTGCTGAGAGCATAGCGTGAGTATCATGGGCACCCTGATGGTGCAACTCTTATTTTTTGGGGGTGTGTGTGTGAGTGTGTGTGAGTGTGTGGATGGGGGAAGGGGGAAGGAGGGGGAGGAAAAGGAAAACAGGCCACCGACTACATAACGTTTCTTGTGAAACTGTTGGGCGCAGGAATGAACGTAAAGTGATTACCAGCATCGGCAAAAATGGATTATTGCGGACTTGTAGGTGTTTAGCAAAGATATCGTGTATCATTATCAGGGTGGTCTTTTTGGAGCATTGGAATTGACATTTACGCTGCCTGTTTCAAGTCTCGATCCATCTGGATGACTCATTCTACATAGTAAGGCTGCCCTCCGGGCCTCCGGAAGTGATCCGTCTGCTCGGGTGTGAGGTTGAGTAAGTACATTGCTTGCTTGCTTGCTTGCTTGTTCTCATCTACGTCCAGGCGGAGCAAAGCGGGGCAGCCGACCCAATTGGGTTCACAATCACATTCGACCCGGGGGATCTTGATCTATCTTGAAAGGTAAATGAACACGTTCTAGCCCAACCCCCGACAGTTACATTATTCATTCCCCGCGCGCACCACCTAATCATACCAGATGGCATTCATTCCGAACCCGGGCTCCTGGACGCGGGTCCTGGCCACGCGCACGAGGAACTCGTCCTTCCACCGGTACATCTCGACCCAGCCCTCCTGGTCGTCGGTGATGGCCAGCCACTCGTCGGTCCAGTCGCAGGGCGCGACGGCATTGGAGTGGCCGCCGGACGTGGGCGTGGGGTTGAGGCAGATCTGGGCCTCGACGCTGCCGCAGTCCCGCAGGCGGAAGGCGGCGATGTAGCCCGTCAGGTCGAACCTGTTGGCCCTGCTGGTGGCGAAGAGGTACCTCCCGGAGGAGCTGAGGGCGCAGACGTCGGAGCGGTACAGGCCCTTGCCCGTGGCCGGGTCCCGGAGCGGCTCCGTGCCCGGCGGGATGAGCGGCCACGAGTGGTGCGTGTACACGGGCATGCGCGTGGCCGGGTCGATGACGTACTCGCACAGGCGGTTTCCGGCCTCCATCAGGGCGTAGAGGTAGTTGCCGGTGGGGTGCATGGCGACCCAGCGCGGGTGGTCGCCCGGGGCAGGGGCGCCGACGCTGCCGACGAGGGAGAGCTCGCCGGTGGCCGGGTCCTTGCGGTGGCACCACAGCTTGTTGGCGGTCAGGTCGGCCGAGTACAGGTGGGACTCGTCCGGGTCGAAGACGGTGCCGTGGATGCCCGTGTCGGGCTGGTAGGGGTAGTTCTGGGTGTTCCTGGCGAGGGCCCCCGTGTCCGAGACGGAGAAGACGTTGCCGTAGCCCGCGTGGTTGTAGAAGGGGTTCGCGTAGACGTTGTAGGGGGGCTTCTTGGCTGCCAGGAGGAAGATGGCGCGCGTGTTTGTCGTGGCGTCGTTTGCCTTGGCTGTATGGGGGGAAAGGGTGGGAGAAAGGGTGAGTGAGGGCAAAGTCATGCATGGGACGAGCAACAACTCGGATGGTGAGCAGGGAGACTGGGGGACGTACGGTCACCGCCCATTGGGTGTGAGGCCTCGTGGATGATCTCAGTCGGGCTCTTGACTGCGAAGCTGGACCACTTCTTCATGGCAGACCCGTACAGGTTCTTTTTCTGGTGCTAAAGTCGGCGGCGTCTCATCAGTCCTTGTCCGTCCTTCTCGATTGAGTGGAGGACCTACGTCGAAGGTCATCCATGATATGGGCTCGTCCTTGGGGATCTCGGTCCTCTTGACGAGTTTGAGCTCGAGCTTCTCATCGTCGAACTGCACGGTGAAGATGGCGCCCGGCGGGGTCCATGTCCCAATCATCAAGTGGTGCAGCCCCATCCTGGTGGTGGTTCTCGCGCTGAGGCCCGCGGAGCTCGTTGGCTTTGGGGGGAGACGGGGTCGGCGACTGAGCCCGGAAAGAGGGCGGGAGAGGTTGAAGAGCTTCACTTTGGAGGACGGTACACAACAGGTTACCGACAACAGGGCTCGGGATCACAGGTGACGTAGGAAGATGTGCAACGGGGGCGCGAGGCATCGTCAAAAAGTGCCGGGACCGGGACCGGCGCCGGCGCGGTCACCATCGCATCAACATTGCCCCTCGTTTTGCCGTCCCGCGGCCCGTGCAAGCTCAAAAAGCTCAAGCTACCCCTGGCGGGTGGGTTGTGGGGGTGGGGGAAGGGGGATAAATGCTTTGGCTGACGGCCGGCCAGTGGTTGGAGGAGCCCGGTGATGGGGACAATCTCGACAACCTTGCTACTCGGGACCTGGTGGCGGCATTGAGTAGGGGAGATGATGCACTAGCATATTCCCTGCTCCCGCCCAATGAGGGCTAAATAGACACCAGACTCGAATTGGAGACAGGAGATCAGCTATGTACATTAATTGATGTACAATTGCGTCGAGTTCAAGAGCGCCAGCACTTTTCACTGCATGGAATGATCAACCGAAACCATCTGCAACAGTGAAAAGGCGAGCATTGCAAAGCCCATTGAGGTCTGCCAATATAGTCTATCATGCTTGAAGCACATGACTTCAGGGCTGCTGTTGTAGAATTGAGCTCACTGTATGTACACCTGCCAGTGCATCACTTTTCTGAGAGAGACACAACGCCTCAGACCCAAAGGCTCTCAGGGGACCTCACAGGACAGGAACTTGTCGCCATGTTTGTCTGAAGCCCACCCAAGCCATCTGCAAAATCGGCCTGGCTGCTCTCGCTCCCTAGGTCTGTAGGTCAGTGTCAACCCGGGACACCTGGAACCTTTACTATGGCAGCATTTGTTATTGCACCACCATCCTCAAGCCAGAACCTCAGAAGCAACATCGCGTCTCCCACTGTCCTGCCACCGCACACCATTTTGCGATTGATTGCACACAACCATACCCCAAAAATGCATGCCATCCTGTACCCCATCCTGGTCGCCGCCATGCTGGCCGCTGGTCTTCTCGCCCAGCTGGTCCCTCCCGCCGGCAGCAACAGCGACAGCGACAAGGAAGGTGCCTTGGGCCTCCACAACTACTACCGCGGACTGGTCGGCGTCCCTGGCCTGACCTGGTGCGACGACCTGGCCGAGAAGGCGAAGCTTGTTGCCGACTGGGAGGCGAGCGCCGACATACCTCAGACCCAGACCAGCTTCACCAAACGCTCCTCGCAGAATGAGACCTACAGCCTGCAGATCGTGTACCTGTCCCCAGGCGGCCCCCGTTCGTTCGGTGACTTCTGCCAGGCGACCCTGGGCTTCTGGGCTGATCGCGTCTACTACAACAACGAGGTCGTTCCCAACGGTGACTTCTTCAAGTACTCCGCCTACAGTGAGTCCTGGCAAGCAAATAACTGGCTCGTGTCAGAGCCCTCGCTGATACCAATCCAATCCTGAAGCCCAGATGGCCTGGAATGGCACCACTCGTCTTGGCATGGCAGGCGCCACCAACCGCGAGAACGGAACCTTTGTCGTTGCTGCTTACTCTCCTCCGGGCAACATGTGAGTGCATTCACGAGCTTCCCAGTGTAGGGTGGGCTAACTAACGTTGCGACGAACTACAGCTACGGACAGAAGCCCTTCGACAACTTTACTGCTTCCAGCAAGTAGCACCAGGACCCGCATGCCACCGGTTGAACCAAGTGCTGCTCGAGGGGTAGGAGCTGTGTACATGTGGAATATTGTGGAATATTTTGGTACTATGGTGGTTTATCTCGGGGCCCTCGATGCAGGTATGACGGGTAGTCACTGAACCGGGGGGCTTCCCTTGGCAGTCAAATTCCCAAGGAAACCATGTTCTTCCTGAATTCCTGTGCCATTCCCTGGGATTTCGGCTGCGTTTAAACCGTGTGTACACGCTGAACGTTCACCAGTCCCGGTAAGAACCCCGGCCTGTGAGCACTCCGAGTCTTGATCGTGAAGCCAAGTCTTGCAGGAATGGAGCGCCAAGTGGTACATTAAAGGCACTCCACCTACATGAACTTGAAGATATCCAATCCAGCTGGAGGGTATGATTCGGGTGGTCGGAAGCATTTCTATCCTGTGGGCCGTATATCCCTCTGTCCCTTCCGTTAAACACTGAAAATCCCCACCTTCTTAATTCTTAGGCTCCATGTGGAACCGACGTCGACAGAACAAGTAGAACCATCACCACATTGTATCCTTGCCGTTCTCTCTGATCCTTCACCAACTGCAAGGCGGCCGACTGCCCACACTTTGGTCCCCAACCTGGACCTGGCTAATCGTCGGCTTTACCCTCATCCCTCACCATCGCCGGGGCAAGTAGACAAGATCGCAGAAACCATCAAGCATGAGTCCTCCCCCCCCCCCAGGGCCGATGATCATGGATCGAGACGTCGAGGAAATTACTCAGCAAGCGACCGAGTCCGAGCTTAATGCCATTGGGGCCGCGGAGAACTCCAAATGATATCGCGGTCCTGACCAAGCACAACGGGGAGCTCGCCCGAGAGAACTCCACAGTGAGACGAGATCTCGACAGGTGGAGGTGGAGGCTTATGACGCAAACAAGACGGAACTTGGGCCAGGACTTAGATGAGGTCAGTGGCCAAACCTATCTTAGGCAATTCAAGGCGGTGGAAGGGCACCGGCTGGTCAACTTCACTCCGATTCTTTCGATTGCTGCGATCTGAAGCAAAGGAGGTGCTCCTTGGATTTAACGATCATCAAGATGAAAACATGCGGTCCGTTTGGAGCACTGGAGACTTCCAGGTACCTAGGTATGGCACCTACGTAAAGGCATTGCGAAAAACAATTGTATTCTGGGATTTGTGGAAAGTCTCCTTTTGTGACAGCATCAAGTAAAGTTCTTTGGTCACGACACTTCTCTCAGTGGACATTCCACCATAAATACTTGTGACAAATTTTGATTTTATTGGCACCTTGCCAAGTTTCAGGTGAAAGCATATCTCAACTCGATGGGATCTATCAATCTCGTGCCGAGACAAAAAACTTTGCCAACTGATAAATCTTTTATTCACACATTGTTTTTTTTCCCCCCAAGGGTTTGATGTCAATCACGTGGCCCCATGCTGAGCCCAAATTGTCCAATGCTTGGTAGGGAACGATGCATCGCAAGGCAGATCGAGGATAGCCAGCCCAAGACCGTTCGAGTCCCTTAGGTATGGTCACTAATGCTGCTGGCAGGCTCAGAGCTTCATTGCTTCCAAGCGCAGCTGAGTGATCCACTGAAACATACTAAGTACTTATCCCCATGTTGAGGACCAGCAGGGTTGGGAAAACTGACCTGCTCGACTTCTTCATCGTTCTTTCTAGCGACACTCTTCACAATGCTCCGAATGGTGAGGTCTTGAGCTCTCAGCTCCTGCTGCAGGGCCTTGTTTTGTTTCTTAAGTTGCTCAATGTGATCCTTCAAATGCTCATTCTGCCTCTGGGATTTCTGTTCCATCTCCTCCCGAAAAGACCTCAATTTTTGCTGGATGATCGTGACGTCCTTGTCAAGGTCGGCCACAAATTTGTGACAGGCTTGCAAGTGGCCTGACTCCGTCTCGAGAGAATCTTGAAGGTCCTTACACTTGGCCTCATTCTTAATGCACATGTGCTTGTTGACGTCAATCTCATGCTCGTGACGCTGGAGCTGGTAGTTGACGGTGCCGATGCTGCTGACGGTCTTGGAGACATACTCGCCTGCGCTTTTGGCTTCGACGGCGTCGAGTGCCTGAGCCGTGGCATCCTCCATGCCGGTTGCCTCCTGGCCCCACTTGACAACTTCCTCGGGAGACGTGCACTTCAGGAGGGAGGTAACATATTGCTGGCCGTCGTCGGTGAAGCCGCCAAAGTCGAGAAACAAAGTCGGGACGGGCTGGAGGACGGGCTGAAGGGTGAGCTCCCGCTCGGGAGCGTCTCCGGCGTTGATCTGCATCTGCATCCAGTCAGTGATTTGGTGTCACCGGTAAGAAGTCCTGTACAAAGCGTGGAATAGAGGGTTGGATAGCTATGCCTCCCACTAGGCCCTCCATCTCGCAACTGGACACCCCGACTCACCCCTTCATCGAGCCCAGGATTACCGTCGAATGACCGATAAATGAGCGAGGAGCCAGCCGTTTTGAAGCGTGTGTGTGTGCAAGTGCCAGTAATGTGCCAATGGTACCCCATTTCATGCGTGAACCCGCCCCGAGGAGCAGGCAAAGTTATCTCAGCACCCGCAAGAGGGTAAATCACCCAGGCATGCGACCGGGCCGGTTGGCTCTGAGATCACCTCAGAGGAAAAACCCAATTCGTCATGCACCCTAAATGCAGCTGTCTGCAGCTTGCGCCTGTGATAGGCTGTGTCCAAGACGGACAGCGGGTGCACTCGAAACCAGGAAGTTATGCGACCGCCTCACCCAGGGAAACCATCTTTGCAGTGGCGATGAAGTCCGACCGCTAGATTGGAAGCAAGGCAAATTCCCAAGGCGCGAGCTCGTTCGTCAAGGTTTTAGATTCTTGAGGCGGGGTTGGGAAGGTGGTAGGAGAGATGCTGGGTACAGACTGGATGCAAACTTACTTCAATGTCCTCGCGGTCCAGCTGACGAGCTTCGGCAGCCTTGGCAATGGCGCGCTGATGCTTGTTGAGGCTACCTTTCGGCATGATAAAAGTGTTGGATTGTCAGCTGCGGGGAGGAGGGTAGCGGAGGGTAGACAGGTGCCACGTAAGAAGCTCGATGAAGGAGGACGATGATGGAGGAGGAGTTTTGATGAAGGAGGAGGTTGACGAAGGAAGGAAAATGTAAGCAGAAGAGAGAAGGGATGGGGGTTTAAATAATTTTCGAGCTGGTCCTCCTCAAGCCAGGAACCCATTCAGCAGGCAACCCATCCCCCATTCACCCAATCCAGGGAAATATTGCCATTGGCTGGCAAGCAACCCGTCCCATTCACCCAATTCAGGGAAATATTGCCATTGGATGGCAAGCAGCCCATCTCATTCACCCAATACAGAGAAATATTGCCATTGGCTGGACGAAAACGTTCATCCCACCTGACTTGACTTGACTTACAAACAAAACAGTCCGATTGACCCAGCCCTCGAGGGGTCCTAGGCAGCAGGAAAACATGCAATGGCGAACGGCGAAAATGTCAGTGGCACGCATACCTTGCTATGGTATTCTTTTGTGTTGAGATGCTGCATAATCAGTAAGGAGTTCCAGTGCCAAACGCTCCTCGAGCACTTTGGGCACCGCTCCCGGGTGGACAACAAAAAAGGACCTGGAGCCTAGCAAACTTTCCGAGGTCCACGAGCGAATCTTGGACACAATCCCCGGCGGAGCATACCTCAACAAAATGAGCTTTTGACTTCGGTAGCTGATCTCATTGGCATCTGAGGATCCTGACGTTTGTGACATGCCAGAAAAGAGGAAATCACCATCTTCAGGGCATGCTCTTTCCACTGCTGTCCTTGCAAATAGAAGGTCCCTCAGGATCTCTCAGTGCCTTTCACCTTGTTCTTCAACGATACCTACCAGCCGGACGGTCTTACCGTGATGATCACTACTGGTAAGGTCTGAATTTGTTAGGTGGTGACAGATGCTTGGGCAAAGGAACTGGTGTTATAACTATATGGTGATTTAGAAAAGGCCGTCTCTCGGGAGCATCTTGCACATATGTTTCAATGAAGCTTGACTTCAGGCTTCTCTTCATTTGGCATGTGCAGTCTTACTCAAAAACGAGGGCAATGCCGCCGAGCTGACGCATGGGGTAACATGGCACCATGGGACAGCTTTGACACCAATGTTGGTTTAAGTTGCAGCAGTGAATCAACTACAGCGACCTCGGGAGGCCCTCCATAGTAGGGTCCCACTCTGTCCCAGACAAAGATATTACGGAGTGCTTTCTCAGTGCCAGTCTTAATGCATACTTGTCTAGGAGGGAAAGGAATTGCAACATGCCTGCTGTCACCAAAGGGAAGGCTGGCCGTCTGATGTGTAAGTTCAAAGACCGAAAGCAAGAACTTGTGTCACTTACCAAAGCCATCAAACAGCAGTAATGAAGCCATCTCGGGCCCCTACTAGTATGCTGTTGTGGTCGAAGCCTAAGCTGTGCAATTCTAGTGGTTGAGGAGACTGCAACGGTCAAAGACGCCACGCACGTCTTGCCGGGTCGTGCTCGAAACTATCGCCACTAAAAAGGGGTTTCAGCGACTTGGGGCTGCACAAAGCGCGTGCGATGGTCAAGAATTCTTCGCAGAAGGCGGCGACCTTGCGATGATGAGCGGCATTCCGCAAAGATCTCGTATTCCAGCCGGCAAGAACAGGTCCAGGACAACAATGTGTGTCTTCGGGGCGTCGCAAGATCAACGGCATAATTGCTTATCATTGTTCGCTGTTTCCATGCCATGACCGGAGCAGCGACCGTCTCGTGCAAAGACGGAAGGGGCCACACGTGAACAACAGGTGGCGGCTTGAACTGCTCAGGCTTCCAAGGAGCTCGCTCTGCTTACGCACTTCGACAGACATTGCCCACTTACAAGAATACCGTACCGCCATTGTCTTTTTATCTCACGCTCTAACGCTGATAGCCTCCAAGATTGACAGATGCCCTGAATAGAAGCCTGGAACATATTGACTGGTACCCCACAAGCCATATCGTCACAATGGCCACGTACTCGGCACCACCTGAGACCACACGGCGCTTCTTCCACTTCCTCGGTGAAACGAACTGGAGAATCAGGCCCTGGGATCTCCCGAGGGGCAGTGCTGGACGAGAACTCTTCGACCTCATCATCGATACCAGGCAGCCAATCTTCCTCGGATTCTTAGCCCCCGAGCTTGGGTGGAGGCAAGTCGGCCTCTGGCCGAACCTTTGCCCGATGGAGGTGACGGTGCGCCCAAACAACGAGCCGATGATGGAGGCACACCATGCGTTCAGAGGCGCTGTACTAATGCCTCCACATATGCTCGGGGCAATCATGGTCAGCCAGAGGAGAGAATGGCCGGGAAACCAAAGGGCGTTTGCGCAGCTGGGGACGGTGATGGTCCGCTCCTTTCAAAGCTTCGATGAATGGAACAGAACCAGATTTGTGTTCGCAGCCGAGATCGATGAGGACGGGAAGGCTGCACTGCTCTGGATGATGCAAAACTGCGATGTCGAACCCTTCGATCACCACTCTCTCAGTCTCCGGCTGTACCCCAGGATTGACTTCTGCACCATCGTACCCCGGGAGCATCAAATACGCGACGCCGAATATAAAAGCCAGCGCCTCTTGGAATTGGATTTGGGCCCAGAGGGCTGGCGCCGAAGGATCGGAGGAGGCGAAACTGGCCAGCGCGTCGGGCTGGGGACCTTCCGGTTCGTCGAGAGCCCCAACCCGAAGCGCCTACATTTTGTCAGGGTGGCGCAGATGCTGAATACGGGGGAATTCAGACACGCTGTCACGGTGCAGGAGAACGTGATTCAGACGGTGGGCATGACGTCCAGACCCTTCTGGTTTTGCCAGTGGTGTAACCACCCTCAAACACAGACGTGCCCGGTGATCAGCAGTGTCACCCGATACCTAGACACTGAGGAATGATGCGACTGATGGAGGCGCTATTACTAGGAGCCGCGACAAATTTGTCTGTGCGTGCTCCTCGTTTCGATGCCTCACTAGTAGACAAACCCCAGGTAATACTAGCGAGAAATGATACACGCAAGCAGACGACTAATTACTTGGACCGGAATTCAGCGTGATGTACGAGTCGTCTTGCCGGTGGGCGAACCCGGCCTGCTGGAGCCGGTGCGGTTGGCAGGGTGGCCGGAACGGACCGAGAAAGCATTCGGATAGTGTCACACATAAATGTAGGAGCTCTGGGAGGGACCGAGAACCGGCAGCTGGCCTTGTCGACGGGAGAAATGTGATGGATTATTGATCGAGAACGGTGTGGACTGGTAGACTAGATCACATGTTGTCTCGATCGGGCACTACTTAGGCGTGCTTTGCCTTCCGGATGGGGGATCGAGGAGGTGAGTGGTCAAGACTTGGGCGCCAGTGGCCCGCAGAAAGTCCCGTCACTGCAGCTCTAGGCCGCGACGTCATCACGCATGACACTTGGGCTGAGTTGCACTCACTCGCGCCTTGGGTTGAAGCGAGCGACAAGAGAGCATGAGCGGTCAAGCGGCTAGCTGGCAGAAAGGTTGACCTGTCGCAGATGCTGCCCGACTGGCGAGCCCGAGAGAAAGGGGCCGCAGCGGGCAGTGAGAGCAGAGTGATATTGGGCCATGTGGAATGTGTGCCTGACCAAGCTGACCATGGTCAGGAGAAGCAAAAGAGTGCCACACGAGGACAGGAGATGCCTGCTTTCGGGGAGGGGGGGAAGGTTGGGAAGTGAGATCTGATAGTGGGCACACCACCGGCGAAGTGTGTCCCTAACAACAACAACAACAACAATAATAATATCCCGTCAGCCTCTTAATCCGAAGATACTTAAGTACTTACTCACAGCAAAGCAAGGGCCAACCAAGCTCGCCGGGCCTCCCCTGCGGTGCCTGCGGACACGTCCTCAGGTGCTGGAGAAACCCCGCCACAGCAGCAGCCCAGCGGCCCAGGCGAGGCGAGGCGAGGCGAGGCAACGATGCTGCCAGATGGATCCCCATCGAGATCCAGCCCCCGGGTTTTGAGTTTGCAAATACAATTTGCATGCACGCCATCGCTGTTTGACGGCTTAATCTTTTCTCCTTCTTCTTCCCGTTTCTGATGGCTTGACCGGAAAAGGGGAATCATCTGGGGCCGCTGCTTCAGACGTGGGCATGATTGCTGCTGTTGTTGTTGTTATTGTTATTGTCATTCATCTTGTTGCCATGAAGAGTATGGTATGGTATGTATAGTAGAAAGGCATCAATCAGACTTTACACATTAAACACCACGTATTATTGCGCATGGTGAGGCTAACCACCAAAACCCTGACCAAGATCAAAAGGGGGCCGTTGTGCCACCCACCTCATCCGGCGAACCGGCAGGGTTTCTTGGTTGGGACGAAGTGGAAGTGCAGAGAGATGTAGGAAGAGACAAGAGATTGTGCTGGTGACAACACTTGCGTTCCCTGCTTCTCTTACCTAACCCCCCACCCTCTTCTCCCCCGCCGCCCACCACCATCGCCGGCCTTGCTCCTTTCATTTGGCCAACTCTTGTCTAGGCACAGCGGTTCTGTCACAGCCGGGGCACACACAAATGTCGTCCCCACCAACGACTAGACTGTCAGAACACCACCACGCCTGCCTCCTCCTCCTCCTCCTTCCCCTCCTGCCTCACAGAACTACGACGGCGACAACAACGGTGACGGCGACAAGGCTCTCTTAACAAGCTGCGTATCCTCCTCCCACCTGCCTGCTTGTGCGACCGTCCTCGCCGAGTCATTCCTGCTGCATACCTGCTCCGCTTTCGAGCGAGCATCAAGGCCCCCTCGTATAAATATATCTTCCCATCCACAGCATCATCCTCGGGGTCAAAGCCCACAGCTCCTCCCTACAGGCCTCTGCTGCTGCGTGGACTTTTCTGTTTTTCTATCTGTCTGCCTGTCTGCCTGTCTGTCGGTCTGTCTGTCGGTCTGTCTGTATCATTTCGTCCTCTTGCTGCAGGCGAGAGACCCAGACCAGCCACACGGCGGGCCAACCCAGCTGCAGACCGGACCAGCCCCGGAACCACATCAGACTCCAAATAGCTTATTGACAAGGCGACCCGGAAGGCAGCCAGTATAAGCGAGTTCCATCATCCCATTCTGGCCAGCATCTCCATTTCCAATCCGACCAGACTGCCAGGCTGCCAGGCTGTTATTGGGCACGGCGCGGCAAAGCACGCAGCACAACACAGCACAGCACAGCACAGCACAGCACAGCCCGGCCCAGCCCAGCCCAGGCCGAACCCACCTGCTGCGGCAGCTCCCCCTGCCAGCCAGCCAGCCCGGTCAAGGAAGGGGAAAACAGAAGTGCGAGTGATAACGGTCCCAAGGCCCAGTCACAGACGGGCGATTCCATCCGCCCCTCCATTTCCTGTCGTCATCTGCGCCAACTTTTGAGACACCTGCCCTGCCCTGCCCTGTCCTGTCCTGGCTTTGACTCGACAAGACTCGATTTCCCAATTCTCTCTCTCCCTGCACCGAAAAAAAGAAAAGGTCAAGACAAACTGCAACCGTCTCGCGAGGCCAGTCGACGGTGTCTTGTATTGTTGTTCTTGGCCCGGCCGCCTCACCCTGCATCGGGTTTTGGAGCCGTTTGACCTTCAAACTTAATAATCCCTCCACACCGGTCTTCAAGGCAAAGGCACCCCCTCCCCGTGGTACCGTTCCCGCCTACCAGTCCTACCGTTGATCCCGTTACTCACATTTGCTCTGCTGCGCCCGGCCTGCCTGCAGCCATGTCCCGCAACACCTGGGACCGCGAACGGTTCATGTACGAGCGGGATCGCGACCGGGACCGTTACGAGGACGAAGACCGCTACTACGCCAGGGGCGGCCCAAGATACCGGGACCACTCGGCTGACGAGCGCTACGAGCGCCGCCCGGAGAGGCGCCCATTCGAGGACGAGGTTGTCATCCGCGATTCCCGCAAGGTCTACTACGACGAACCTGAGCCCCGCTTCTCACGCCACAGATCACCTCCGCCCGATCTCGAGCGCGATCGCCGTGTTGTGATCGAGCGCGAGAGGCAGAGGGTGTCTAGCCCCTCACCGCCAAACAGGCCGGCATTCCTCCGCAGACAGTCCAGCCTCGACACTTTCGACCGCCGACCCAAGGGCTATCACTACGACGATGACGAGAGGGAAAGATACGGTCCGCCTGCGAGGCGCGAAGACTTCCGCCCCCGCCCTTATGAGCCCATCCCGCTGCCTCGCTCCCGCGCCCTGCCTCCTCCGAGGAGGTTTGCCGAACGTGACTCGTTCGACGAGATTCGTGTGAGCGACCCGGATTACTATGGCGACGAGGAGTACCGGTCCTACCCGGAGCGCGTGCGCGAGCGGGAGGTCATCCGCACCAAGAGACGAGACCACAGCCCGTCCCACACCCACCGGTCCAGTCGCACCCGCAGCCACCGCGGCAGCACAGTGCGCAGCAGCTCCCGCTCGTCGACCACCACCAGCAGCTCCGGCAGCAGCAGCGGCGGCACCACCGTCACGGTCAAGAGCGAGTACCCCAAAAAGGGCAAGACCCGTATCCCGGCTCGCCTGGCCTCCAAGAGGGCTTTGATCGACCTGGGATACCCGTTCGTCGAGGAGGTAAGAGCATCATTCTCCGCCTGTCGCTGGCCTCCGAATGAGTGCTAACATGTCCGCAGGGCAACACGATTGTTGTGCTGAAGGCCTTGGGCCAGGAAAACATCGACGACCTCCTCAAGCTCAGCGAAGACTACAAGAAGAGTGAGTACCCCCAGCCCAGCCACACCATCCGCAAGCCGGCGACTGACCCACATCACACCACATCACAGGCGAGCTTGAGCTTACTGCCGGACGGTCCGAGGCGGGAAACATCATTGAAGAGCGGCGGGAAGAGACCATCATCCACGCGCCAGCGCCGCCACCGTCACATCACCCATCCATGCACGCGCCACCACCACCTCCACCACCAATGATGCATGGGCCTCCCCCGACTGCACATGGGCCTCCGCCGCCAGTCATGATGCCACCTCCGATATTCCATGCGCCGCCGCCGCCGCCGCCGCCGCCCCCCGCTGCAGAGGTGGTAGAGAAGACCACCGTTATCCGTGATGTTTCACCTGCTCGTTCGTACACCACTACAACTTCCGGGACGACGCACACGTCTAGAACGCCTTATATTGTCGACGTCAGGCGCGAGGAGATCTCCGAGGATGTGCCCGTCGGTGCGATGGCACTGGTCAGGTCAGACCGCCACCGCTCGCGGTCCCGGTCCGACAGGGACATACGCCACGAGATCCGTGACCTCGAGCGCCAGTTGGACAGGAAACGACACGGCGAGCGCGAGCTGGTCAAGGCAGAACGGCTTAGCAGTGGCGAACTGGTGCTGTACGAGGAGCAGGTGGAGAGGATCGAGGAGCCGCGGCGCGGGGTGCGCATCGAGAAGGACAAGAAAGGTAGGATGTCCATCAGCGTGCCGAAGTATCGTTAAAGGTGCGGTGCGCGATGTTCTTTCCACCGTTCCTGCTCCGAACAGCGGCTGACTCTCCTTGTTTCTCCCTAGGCCCTCCGCCCGGCATCGTCAAGGCCATGCTGGCAACCCTGACTTGAGCCGAGGGGCTGCTAAAATAGGTGCTCGGCGTTGGCATGCCACTGATTTGGGGTTGCGTTGTTGGAAGAGCCATGTTTGATGATATCTATTTGCCATTTAGGAACGAACCAACGTGCGTCTTGACATGACCTCCCAGTCGACCGGGTGGTCTGGGCGACCTGGGCGGTTTCTTTTACGACGATATGATTTTTTTTTAAATCCTCTTTTGAACATCACAGAGCTATATAGATTGGGGATCTGGGGAGTGTATAATGTCTGCTGGGAGGGGAATGCACCAATAAATGAAAACAAAGAAAAACACCCAACAAGTATTGTGTCCTACTGCGCTGCTGGATGTGTTACCAGCCGTGGCACTATTCAAGAGAGGGGGACCGACTGCAATGTAGAGACTTCCGGCATGATTTTTTTTTCATTACCCCAAACGGGAGCTAACTCCAGTTGCAGCGCGGACTCGTCTCCTCCGCCCACGTGACGCCCCTTGACATCGACAACGGCCATGCCTTTTCCCCCGGGATTTTCGCCCACGCGAAAGCCATGCCCCAGTCCTCACTAATTTCCGCCGATGCCTGCGTGCGTCGCCGCGCACTCTCGCCTCCCGGTCCAGTGGTTGAGACAGGCAACGGACTGGGTTGTAGATTTCCGCTCGACCGCGGGCCAGAACATGACAAAATGCACTCATCATTAACCTTGACCAGCGTCATGGCGCAATGAAGCAACGACACTGCCTTGACTATGGTACATGCAGCCCACCTGTTCCATGCCAGTTCCCTTTATTTTGCGGGGCCGGTCGCCCACTTCAGCAGGAACCCGGCCGGAATGTCTCCATCCTAGCGAGATTTCCGGATCGCCAAATTGGCCCGCTTTCCTGGCCATGTGGCCCATGTGACCCATGTTGCCCCAGTGTCACATTGGGCCGGCGGGACGGGCATCGCGCGTGCTTTGTTTCTATCTGACGGGCGTGAGGACCCTCCCGTTCCTGAGTATATATTGCACTCGTTCCTTGGCGTCCGGGTGGCTACATTGCAGGCCTCGCTTGCGGCTGGGCAGGTTGTCTAAGGAAAAGTGCTTGAGGAGTATCAAGGCCTCGTCTTATAAAGAGACTCCTTCGAACTTCTATAGTTGTGACTGCGTTCAAGCCTGACTTATCAGTCCTCTGCGTCGCCATTTCGACCCCGCCGTCAAGCTCCCGAGGTCACTATGAAGTCTGTCACGCGCGCCCTTCCCCTCGTCATCGGGGCAGCAGCGTCCCCCATACTGTCCCGACAGTCGGCACCCAACGCCTCTACGTGTGCGGCAACAACGGAATGGGCCGGCTTCTCGGGCATCAGGCACGCTTTCGTCTTCGGGAACTCATACACGACCACCTCATTCAACTTTACGGAGGAGCCGTACCCGCAGGAGGGCAACCCGCTGGGCAACCCGCCGTACCATGGCTGGACTTCGTCCAACGGGCCAAACTGGATCGATTACCTGACTGTCAAGTACAACCAGTCGCTGCTGCTCACGTACAACCTCGCCTACGGGGGAGCAACCGTTGACTCCGCCCTCGTCAAGCCGTACGAGGACACGGTGCTGAGCGTCAAGCAGCAGGTCCAGGACGAGTTCATCCCGGGCTACACAGGGTCGTCCCCAAGCGCGCCGGGGGCACCGCAGTGGGCCGGTGATGACACAATTTTCGCGGTATGGATTGGTATCAACGATGTTGGAAATTCCTGTGAGTGCAATCCTTCCCCTGCCTGTGGTTGTTCGCCAGGTGTGCCTCGGGACTTTTTTTTTTTTTTTTTGAAAAAAAAAGTATTGTTATGGGACACGTAGCAGGCCATTAACAGTTACTAGACTACAACGGCAAGGAGGCCACAGACAAGCTGTACGCGCAGATCTTTGACGTCTACGCCGGGCTCGTCGACACCTTGTTCGAGGCGGGCGGGCGCAACTTTGTCTTCCTCAACGTCCCGCCCGTCGACCGCTCTCCGCTCATCACTGAGTCGGGCGTCGAGGGCGCCGCCGAGCAGGAAAAGGCCGCCATCGGGGTGTGGAACACCAAGGTCACGGACATGGCTGCGGCGCTCAAGGGGAACCACTCTGAGGTCAACGTATGGACTATCGACACCAACTCGGTGTTTGGTGAAGTCCTAGATGACCCGTCCAGCTATCCGCAGACGAGTGTTTACACGAATACTACGGGGTATTGTGTGGCTTATGAGAAGTGAGTTGCTATTCTGCTTGCAGTCCCCATATGGGTCTTTGGATCTTTCGGGATAACTGACGCCTTTATCTTTGCAGTGGGACCTCCGAGCCGGACAGCTTCGATGAGAGCTGCGGCGTGCCGGTCAATCAGTACTTCTGGTTGAACACGCTGCATCCGACGTACCCGGTGCATGATGTCGTGGCTGAGAAGGTCGCCAAGGCGCTGGAGGCTGGGCCGAATGTTTGCGCCCAAGGTCGCCGCAGATAGGGGGAATCAGATTTGCATGGCAATTGAAGCGAAAATTGTCCACACCACTGTACATACGGAATAAATTCAATTCGGACCACGACATCGGACCGCTTCTTCCGACGAGGGAGAGCAGAATATTGCCTTGATGCCACTCTCAACGCAAGAGATGCAATGGGGCCGTGTTTCATGTATACCCTGATGTGGTTTCAGGACTTCGTGGGTGCCGGGGGAGTAGTTAAATACTTCCGGCATGCATTGCAAGGACTTATGAGCCAATCCTTACCGATTCACAGCTTTCTAATCATCAGGGCAAAGTTACCAGTAATCTGTCCCGAGCTCGTCAGTTTTCATTTCAAACATCTTGCAAGCACTCATGGAGTGGAGCCAGCACTTGAGTATATGTTGCACCTCAAAAATAATGGATCCGTGACCAAGTCGCCTCATTCGAAATCCGAACAAGGATGGAGCGTCGGAGTTCACAGCGCGATTGGTGCTCAAATTGTACAAGCTTGGCCCACAAGTTTGAGCTCTTTTACCACCCCAAAGCCACGCCACCAAGCACAGTAAAAGAACAATGTTGCTCATCCCACTTTAACATATTCATATACCGAGAAACTTTGGAACTCTTGATCCAGGCCCGGGGACTCCCACACCTGTAGACTAATTTGCTAAACCGTGATGATGCAGACGTGCCTTTGGATTACCAACCGCGCATGTTAGACCGGCGGAAAACGTCACCTCACGTAAAGCTATATAAAAAAAACCGCATTGTGTTTATTATCTGAAGCTGAGTCCTTGAGCGTTTACGACTGTGTGATGGGACCGCCCGCAGTTTGGTTTTTTGGTGTCCTTTTTTTCTTTAAAAAGAAAGGAGAGATTTATGCCCGGATCAAGAACAAAACCAACGAAAACAACCACAATCTGTCCAAGCTCTAATTGAAAGTTGCCCCACACATGAAGCTGCAATAGACAATCTTATTGTAACCCGCAAATTTGTGTACAGAGAGCTGTCACAACGCAACAGCGTACCCAATAGATATGTTGAGAAGAAGGTGTTAACAGAACAAAAGAATTGTTTCCTTGAGCTAAGCTAGAGCATCCTAAGCATGTCGTCTTGAGCCCTCTGCTTGAACTGCATGCCTACTAGAAAGCCTGATAGATCACACATGTTACTGCATATACCTGCAAAGTAAGCATGAGACAGGATATACTCGGAATTAAACTTTATCATACTGTCAGATATACACACTTCATGCAATTAGGAAGAGAATGAGTGGCCAGGGTACATTCTCACTACTTCCAGGATTAGATATATAACCCTGCCGCTGCCTAAAATCAACAAAGGTTGGTCAATACTGCTCGTGCTGTATTCTGAGTATGTTTCTATGGAGATGGGGTCTACTGTTGTTTACAGGTACAAACGCAACGGGGCACATAGTTAGCTAGGTACCTTTTTCCATTTGTATTCTGCAACTGCCACAGAAATCTGTATTTGCCTGTGCTGTCGTCAGCTACAACGTCACCGCTTCAGACCACATCTCTTCGTTATAGATTTTCTGATTTAGCTCGCGGAATACGCGAGAGATGTGAATTTACGCTTCTGGCCCAGACTTGACAGATGGCCGTTAGCGGCCCACTTTACATTGAATGGCTCCATGGTTTGTGATGCATTGGAAAAACACAAAGAATTTATTCTCCCTCTGAAGCTAGCTTTAACTTGAGAAACAACGCACCTGAAAGTGGCAAGGCCGGTGTAATTTCTGCCAAGCATTTGGTCCATGTTGCGAGAAAGGGGCACTTCAGCCTCCCGAACCTGACCGCGGCGGTGCCGAGTCATATCGCGCATTTAAGGTTTACACCGGGAATAGCATGACCGGGCAAGCCGGTGCTATTGTAGAAAAGGAGATGCATATTATTTATCCTGGGATTTCTGTTCCTTGGGTATATCTAGCACGGAACCCACCCATTGCGCACCTATGAATGAGGATGGATGAAACGGCTCGCATCCAAATTCTGAGGGTTCCCAGCTGAAGGTGCATGCAAGACGAAATCTTTCAGAATGAGGCTGTCCGCTATTCTCGGCGTCCTTGTCGCCAGACTGGTGAGCGCAGTCGACATGAGCCCCTACAAAGCAGGCACTGGCGTTGAGGCAGGCTTTGCCACTTTTGTGGAAGAGTGAGTGAAAAGACTGAAAAGCCCACGTCTATAACGATCTTTAGCTGACGATGCCGCCCAAGGTATTACCGCACCTCAGAAGACAAGAGTGCGGCAGCTACTTTCACCGATTTCTGGACGACAGACGGAGAGCTCATCATCGCGGGGAACGCCTACCAGGGGTACGAGGCGATGCTAGCCGTCAAGCAGGCGCTTCTCCCCGTGGACGGGAACAAGGCATGGTGGCACTTGATCCGCGGGTCCCAAGTTTTGGGTGAGGCGGCGGACACGAAGACGTATGTGGCGGACATAGTCATCCAGACGACGTATACTCCCGGAAATTGCTCGCAGGCATAGTAAGTAAAGCAGGGCGAGCGTGTGAGGACTCCTGAGGCAACTGGCTGATGAAGATCAATCACAGTGGCAACGCGTCGTTTACGTTGTTGAAGGGAGAAGATGGGCTGCCCATCTTGACGCCGCACAGCAAAGCCTTGACCATCTACAACCTGAGTGTCTCGACGACTGCGTCGCCAACTGACGTTGCTTGCACGACGTCCTGATAGTCATCGGGCCCGCGCCATGTGTTCGGCACCTGTGAGTCAACGCAAAGTAGCTTCAGGAGCACAAGAGCAAGACCTCTCGCGGAGGTGTGTCCCAAGGACCCAGGACTTAGTGTGGGGGAAAATGTAGATACAACCCATCCTCGCAGAACCCATCTATAGAGCTTCATTGTTTTGCCCGGAGTGGAGACCTTACTTTGTGTGTCCGACTTCTGATAATCGTCATCAGAAGCCAGTAGGCATGTGGGTTTCGGGATGCATTACAGGTGAGGCTGGTGACGGGCGGATCAGACCGTGGCCACAGTAGCTAAATACAGCTGTGGTGGGCCGGGCTCTGACCTGCCCTCAACTTGCTCACTCTTGTTGCGATAAGATAAGCCCCGCGGTTGCAGTGCAAGTGGAAACCCCTGTTGAAGCGAGTCGCCATGTCCAAAATTTCCTGAGTCACCCCGCGTCCGCCTCAAGACAAGTAAATGGGCATTGCCATCCCTCCGCATTCAGGAACTTGGCCAGCACACAATTGAAACCCAAACACTGCCAGTAGTACGACATCATGGCCGGAGAAGCAAGCGACAAGGCACCCGCTCCTCCTACCGAGCAGCTGGAGAACCTCCAGCTCGACGAGGTCACCGGGGAGAAGGTATGTCTGCTGTAGAGTGCCCTGGCCCCCGCCATCCTGATTTGCCTTGCCCCTTCATGTGGCATGTGGACCGGATGGGAAGCTCACCCCGTGGCTGCGCGCAGGTGTCAAAGTCCGAGCTGAAGAGGCGGCAGAAGCAGCGCCAAAGGGAGGAGGAGAAGGCCAAGAAGGCTGCCGCTGCCCCTCCTAAGGCTGCTTCCAAGAAGAAGGAGGATGAGGAGGAACTCGACCCTCGAATGTACTACGAGAACCGAAGCAAGGCCATCAAGGCGCTTCTCGAGTCCAACAGCCCCAATCCCTACCCGCACAAGTTCCATGTCACCTACGACGACAAGCAGTTCGTCAAGGACTACGAGCACATCAAGGTGAGGCATTGCAGCCCCAGTCCAGTTTGCCTCCGCGTGGGAGCTGACCCGGCCACTCCGCCAGTCTGGAGATGTCGACCGCACCAAGGTGCTCCAGATCGCCGGTAGGATCTACAACCGAAGGTCCCTCGGCAAGCTCATCTTCTACGACCTCAAGACCGCCGCCGATACCGTCTCCATCGGCACCAACATCCAAATCATGTGCCAGGCCGAGAACGTCCCGGAGGGTACCACACCGTTCGAGAAGCAACACGAGAACCTGCAGAGAGGCGACGTGATCGGTGTTATCGGATACCCAGGCCGTACCGCGCCCAAGAAGCTCATCGAGCAGGGCAAGCAGGGCGAGCTCTCCATCTTCGCCTCGGAGGTCATCCTGCTCGCCCCTTCCTTGCACATGCTGCCCACACAACACTACGGCTTCAAGGACCACGAACAACGCTTCCGTCAACGATACCTGGATCTGCTCTTCAACGATGCCTCCCGGCAGACTATGTGGACACGCTCCAGGATCGTGAGGTACATTCGAGACTTCTTCAACGAACGCCGCTTCTTGGAGGTCGAGACCCCAATGATGACGGCCATTCCCGGCGGCGCCACTGCGCTGCCCTTTGTCACTCACCACAATGATCTGGACTTGGACATGTACATGCGTATTGCGCCTGAGCTGTTCCTCAAGATGCTGATCGTCGGGCAATTTGGCAAGGTGTTTGAGCTCGGAAAGAACTTCCGAAACGAAGGCATCGACCTGACCCACAACCCCGAATTCACATCTGTCGAGTTCTACTGGGCATATGCCGACGTCTACGATGTCCTGCAGATCACAGAAGAGCTCGTATCAGGCCTCGTCAAGAACCTTACGGGCGGCTACAAGACCAAGTTCACCAACCAGCACGGCGAGACATACGATGTTAACTGGGAGGCACCGTGGCGACGTGTGGAAATGCTTCCAGAGCTGGAGCGCGTCACCGGCGAGAAGTTCCCGCCCTACGAGGAGATGCACACGGCTGAGACTGGCGAGTTCCTCAAGAAGGTCCTCAAGAAGATGAATGTCGAGTGCCCACCACCACTGACTAACGCGCGCATGCTCGACAAGCTGGTCGGCGAGTTCATCGAGGAGACGTGTATCAACCCGACGTTTATTCTCGAGCACCCCGAGCTGATGTCCCCGCTTGCCAAGTACCACCGAGAAAAGAAGGGCTTGTGTGAGCGTTTCGAAGCGTTCGTGTGCAAGAAGGAGATCGCGAACGCCTACACCGAGTTGAACAACCCCTTCGACCAGAGGATGCGGTTCGAGGAGCAGGCGAACCAGAAGGCCCAAGGTGACGATGAGGCACAGCCGGTCGACGAGAACTTCCTGACCGCACTCGAGTACGGTCTCCCGCCTACGGGTGGCTGGGGTCTGGGCATCGATCGTCTGGTCATGTTCTTGACGGACAATTACGCCATCAGGGAGGTGCAGGCATTCCCCTTCATGAAGGACGAGCAGGGAGCAAAGAAGGAAAAATTGGCTGCTGAGGTGGTTGATGTGGAGCCGAAGCCGGTTGAGGGAATCGGTAAGTGTTTTTGATCGACGCTGGTTGACATCTTGGCTAACCCAGTTGCAGCACACAAGTAAGAATGTGCGGTCCATGGAAATAGCATTGGATGCCGCCCCCCCCCCGCCCCCCCAAATTTTGCGGCCCCCAATTGTGAGCGCGTGGTCTTGAGCCTTGAAGGCGGCCGGGCCCTCTTCAGATGGAAGACAACGTTGTACATGAGGCGTGCAAGTCCAGGATATCCCTTCCTGCAACCCGTAGACAGCTACAGGTAGAATAGACGTAGCCTCCAAACACTGCCCAAATGCTCTAATTTGACCAGCCCCTGTCTTCATCAGTGATCACTGCAACACATCCAGGTAACCGTTTGAGGCTACTGCGCCTTCTCTCGGGAAGAGTAGAGATGTGATTCATTTTTTCATACAACACATCTTGCTAGTTCGGAGGGAGCAGCACCGATGTACGTCAAGGGACTACCTTCCCATCCGTCTACATATCTACATCGGGTCAGGAATCTTATAATCTAACGCTATGCGTAGCCAAGAATGACATATCTAGGCGCCTACCGACCCCGCCACCTACCTCTTCCCCTGTAGGGTCTTGATCTGCTTCTCAACCAGCCTCATCGTGCCTCTCGGGATCCTCAGCCTGCTTCCCAAGACCAGGGCGCCGGTGAGCAAGGCCAGGGCGCCGGCCTGGTGGGTGGCGGCCAGGTGGGTGGGCACGATATAGATGAGGGTGGAGATGCCGAGGGTGACCTGCAGGAGCATGAGGTGCAGCACGCCCATGGTGGCCTTGCGGGCGTCGGCGGGCAGGGCGGCCTTGACCCTGCGGGTGCGGCTGTAGGCGAACAGGGCGAGGACCGAGGCGCACACGGTCATGGCCAGCATGCGGTGGTCGAGCTGGACCAGGCTGGGGTTCTCGAGGATATTGCGCCACCACAGGTCGGAGCCGTCCTCCCGGCGCGAGTAGAAGCTGTCCCACAGCTCGGAGCGGGGCGGGGTGATCCCGGTACCCATCATGGGGAACTCGTTGTAGATCAGGCCGGCGTCCAGGCCGGCTACGAGCCCGCCGGACATGGCGGTCAGGAAGACGAGGGCGGTCAGGGCGGCGGTGTAGCGCTTGAAGGGTGCGAGGGCCGGGCTGGAGAGGGCCTTGGCGAGCCTGGAGGCGGCGGCGGGATCGGCGAGCAGGCGGCGGGTGCGCAGGATGGAGAGGCCGGCGAGGAGCATCCAGGAGTAGCAGACAAAGGCGGTGGACAGGTGGGTGGTCAGGCGGTACTGCGAGACGCGAGGGTGGGCGCCGGGGGCGAACAGGTCGTCCTTGAGGCCCGAGGCGACCATCCACCAGCCGATGAAGCCCTGGAAGCCGATCAGGCCCGAGATGCCGACTAGGTTCCAGGCCATGGGCTTGGTGACTCTCCTGCGGGCGATGAAGTAGATCGTGGGCAAGACAAAGGTCACGCCGATGACGCGGCCCCAGACGCGGTGCGCCCACTCCATGAAGTAGATCTTCTTGAATTCGTCAAGGTCCATGTGCGGGTTCAGCTTGATGTATTCGGGCGAGGCGCGGTACTTTGCGAATTCGGACTCCCAGTCCTCGGGGGACATGGGAGGGAGGGAGCCGGTGACGGGGCGCCATTCAGTTATGCTCAAGCTATGGGAGAGGTGTCAGCATGGTTGTGATTGATGCCGTGCCACGGGGAGGTAGAAGACGAGAGAGAGAGAGCACACACCCAGACTCTGTCAACCGGGTCAGGCCACCGAATACGACAATGCCGAAAACGCTGGCGGCACTACCCAGCAGCCAGTAGGCCACAGACTTGGAGCTGGTATCAGGGAAAGAAGTGCTTCTCGACTTGGACTTGTCGCTGGGCCCGGCGTCTGGCCCGGCAGCATATCCGATCGTCGCAGCTGGAGAGCTGCTGCTCTTGTTGCTGGCGGTGGTGTTCAGAAATCGTACCGAGGAAGACGTGGGCTGCTGGAGCTGTCGGATGGTCCGGGACCAAGCCAGAGAGGAGAGCAGGGAGGGGGGGGCAGGAGCTTTCTGCGCAGTGGTATGGAGGCACTGGCGGCAGACAGAGGGCGAGGCAGGAGGCGAGGTCAAGAGTCGCGATAGCTGGTTGGCCAGCCCTCTCAAGCCGGCACGGCGGATCGGCGCTGGCTGGAGATATGCCATGGCCACCGGCTCACAGATTTTTGAGTTCAGAGGCAATACTGCGTCTCTCACAGGAACGGACCCATTGGGCGGGTAACAGAAAATCGTGATGTGCTGAGAGGGCGGAAAGGCCGTCTTGGGCAAATTCTCGTGTGCTGTAAGTGCGGGAGCAGACCCATCCAGTCAGGTCATCAACAACTTTTTGCCAGTGGGCTGATTGGCCCGGCGCGATGGTCCTCGGCACGGTGCAAGCACAGCAGCAGCTTGCCCGGGTCCAGGGTCCAGGGTCCGTATTTAGCCCATAGCCCATACTATGGTAGTCCCTAAGTAAGTTCTATGTAGTCCACAAGTGATCCAAGTAGACTACAGCTTCCATATCGCGTCCCTCCATGTCAAGTTCATGGGCATGGAGTAGCATAACTTAGATGGTGAGCCCCCCATCTCCCTGCCCATTCTGGTCACGCATGATACTAATTCCTTCCCTGCAGGACCACTGAGCTCAAGGCCCCCGAGCAGAGCCTGGATGTGAGGATGAGCACCCACAGGAGGACGACCATGCGCATGGCAAACCATGATCTTCGTCCCTACCTGAGAGCTGCTGTTACCCCTGGTGGTCCTCCCCTCACATCCACGGCTGCCCGTCTCTTGTCCTCACCTCGGGGTTGCTGCCGTACTCTTTCTCTATCGACCACATGGTCGCCTCAGGTTTTCACTCAAGTTTTCACGCCCAAGGCTCTGCGCAGCCCGTCCAGTCCCCGCCTGGCACGCACCCTTTCTCACCAGGCCCGACCCCTACCGGCGGCACAGACGCCGGAAGCCGACAACCATCTCCGTTCTACTTGGTGGCCCGACCAGTTCGTCGCGCAGGCCCTCGGAAACTCGCCCAAGACCCCTCAAGCGGAGCCCACTCACCAAGATACTTCATTCGAAGCCGTGTCCACGTCCGCGCAGAATCCCAACCCTAAATACCTTTTGCTGAGCCTCTGCCAACGTCTTGCACTGCGTGGTCTTCTGCCCCGGGTCACCGCTGAGCCCGCTACTTCTACTCCTGGTGGCCATGAATCGGCCTGGACTGTGTCCATATCTCTCACTGAATTGGGCATTGGCGTAAAGGGTCGCGGTTCGAACATCGTCTCAGCCGAGGTCGCTGCTGCGATACAGTTCGATCTCGCGCTGAGAAGCCCAGATGTTTGCGCTAACCTGCCGCCTTGCACCGACATCCGGCTCTCACCTACAGTCGCACAAGACATAATACAGAGCTACTGGCAATTCGTCCACGCCTCACGGGGCGCCCTCAAGAGAACTATCACGCAGCTAGATTCCGGTGCTTTTGAGGCCCGCACCTTTGCAGGGGCCACCCAGATCGGAGAGCCTGTCACTCTGGCCACAAGGAAATCCGCCAGGGAAATCCAAACCCTGGGCCTGGCCCTTGCAGTCATTAATGGACATTCGGATCTTTGGCCGATGAGTACTGAGAACCCCTTCCAGGCCAAAATTGTGCTCGATCGTTCGCGCTTGGATAGACTGCGGCACCTTATCAAGGCAGCGACCGACTACCTAGCCACGACTCCAGGACAGCTGAGAGGCGGCAGACACCATCGCTTTTCCCACAAGGCCACAGATGAGGGCTCTGAACATGACTCTTTGAATCTCCAAGGGGGAGTGTCCGAGGGTGCGCCAGAAGGTGATATACCTGGCCTAAAAACATGGCTTGCGGGCTTGCCATTCCCGCCTGCCAGAGCCAAAATGCTGGTCATAGGCGCAAGTGTCAGGTGCCTGGAGCATGCCATCATCCTTGCTGCCGTTGAGAATCACGCTGTCTATCGGAAACCGGCCAGCCATGGCCAAAAGGTTGACGGCTATCAATACTCTGCCAGCAGGAACGTCATGGAAGGGGACCATCCTGGTATTCTCTTGTTATTCCAGCGACTCCGTGACAAGAGGTGGCTCGCAAAGAAGCAAAGCCGCCTTGCTAAGATCGAGCACGATGGAGAGCAGTCTTCTCAACTTCAGAACGCACAAGGTCAAGCTGGGGAAGACGTCAGACATGACACGAATGTGCCCCCAGGCGGTCAGGATGGGTATCAGAGCCGAATCAACAGCTTCACCCGGCCCGGGGACACGTCATCCGCAAATCAGGCAGCTGTTGTCAAACGCTTCGATCATTTCGATCCTGAGGCAATAGCCTCTGTTAGCGCTGCTGCCAGACAAATCGAACGCTCTATGATCACAGCCGGTCTCGTGAACTTCCAGAAGGACACATCCTACATCGACGTGCCCATGAGTGGGCTCAAGATACGAGAAGAACCCTATGGCGGCGACTTGAGCCATACCACACACAAGAGGAGCATACTGCGCCCTCTCCTGTTATTGGGCTTCCCCGAGAACATTGCTCAGATCAGGCACGGCGCTCTAGCTCCTGGGCAACCACCGCCGCTGCGCATCATGTCCCAGGAAGTCCATATAGACTCGCCGCTCAAAGCTCATATGCCTCAAAAGCAACTCCACAAGACCCTGAGAGCTGGACCCATGATGGTTGTCACTGGCCTGACCAGTGACCCGCAAGGTGATGGCCTCCGCGCTCTTTATTGCACGCCTGTCTCCACCTGGGAAGCTGTTCTCTTGGGCAAAGACATGAGCCTTCCCGAAGGCAAGGAGTCTCCTGTTGCAGACACTGTTCGTGTACTCGTCAATAACTGGCTTCCGGTTCTGGTGAAGTCAGAGGTTGGAGGCGTCTCGAATGAACAGGCCCGGGACACGCTCTTCGAGGCGCGCGGGGCGCTCCACCGCGCAATTAACAAGGCGATGTCGGACTACATCACGCGTTCTTGGTGCTCCGTTGACTTTTATAATTTACTGGTGAACCTGCCGAACGAGGACAGCCTTCGTGCCAAGGCGGTGTAGAATGGCAAGAAGGGACGCAAAAAAAGACAAGGCTCGGAGACCATGACCTAGAGGTGTCCAGCCTGTCCGCAGAGACTGAGTCGTCGAGCACATCGAGGATTGAGATCGAGAGACATTACGCACCTGCGGTGCGGTGAGGCAGCTCCCGACAAACTTGAGGGCGAGGAACGTAGCCAGCCAAGATGTGTGTGCAACACCAGGATGCGCCGATTTTTTCTGGTCCTTTTCCTGCCCTCCAAAATGTCGAGACAGTAGTTTGGGGCGTCAAAAACAGAAAAAGCACTGGGCACAGGGCGTCCAGACACTTCTTGAGGGGTCTTGCCAGCCACCGCTTGATGAATTCGGCATGGCCAGGTCGTCCAAATCAACGATTTTCAACAAGATTCGGCACAGAGACATTGCCTGATCAGTAAGTGGTAGGAACAAGACTCGGGTTGCTCTTGCGTGTGGGCATTCCGGGTGGGTCAAAGGTGAGTCGACATGCAACGTCTGTAAAGCGCCGCTTCCAAGGACGTGTGATCCAGGCACTTGAAGTTCGTCAGTGACAGAGCTGCTGGTCCAAAAGCGACTATTCTCTGCATACAGCGATGCAGCCGTATTTCAGGCACGAGCGCAGGAGAAGCCTTTCCGGGCGATCTCCGGCAGACGATTTGCCTACCAGATCAGTGTCGAATACCGGCATTCCCTGTGGACTTCACCTACAACTACGTACTACAAAGGCAAGATCACCGAGGTTGCGACAGCGAGGCGTAGTGTTCTTCCTATCTTGGGATGCACGATATCTCGGGAGGGTCGTCGTGGGGCTCTATATACCAGAAGTACATTGGGCGCTTCGGAGGAGATGCCGCTCGTGTCACCACCGTTGGTGAGCTTACGGCGGCGAGGGCTCGCTCCCCTTCGCTCGAGGTCTCATCCAATCACCGGCCTTCCAGTTCAATCTCAACCTGACAGACGCCTACGAGGCTACACTGACCGAGGCGACAAACGCTACTGGAAAGGCTATCACGAACTCATCCGAGCTCGCAGCCCTAGACTCCGAAACGCTGAAAGCCATCAACTTCGGCGCCGTCAAGGCAGCGCCACAAGGCCAATTCACATACGGCCCGGCCCCTGACGGGACATACGTGCCCGCCCTCCCGCAGGTGCTCCTTGCACAAGGCAAGTTCCACTCAAGTGTCAACGTCATGGCAGCACATATCTCGTTTGAGGCCGCTCCGTTCGTGCCCTCCACCGTCGCCAGCGAGGCGGACCTGGTCAAGGCTTTCACTGCCAGTTTCCTCGAAATTTCGAACCTGACGCCCGTCCTCAACACGCGTGTACCCGGCATCCAATTACAAGAACGACTTTTTACGCGGCGTGCAGCTCGCCAGCGACGCCGACTTCAGTTGCACGACACGGTACCTCGCGCTCGCGCGGCGAAACCAGACGCACAATTACATATTCGCCGTCCCTCCTGGATACCACGCCCAGGATACCTCGTACACCTTTTTCAACAGCGACACCAGCACTCTGAACGACGGCGTCGCGGTTGACCCTGCGCTGGCGGCAACCCTGCAAGGCTACATCGTTGGCTTTGCGGCTAACGGTGTGCCTGGTGACAACTCGGCCGCCACGGCGCCTGACTTTCCAATCTATGGGGAGGATGCGTCGGTGGTTCGGATCACGGCTGAGGGAGTCGTTTTCGGTTCGGATGACTTGGCGAACGAAAGGTGTGCTTGGTGGCAGCAGGCTGTGGTGGAGGGAGTTGTATAGTCAGAGCATAGGGACGCGCTCTGCTCCTTGCAGCTAAGGGATAACGAGAAAATTTGAAGGTTCGTGTATCCAGAAACTTGTATCCGGTTCACTGAAAACTATTTTCCCCATCGCCTGGTAAGTGGTCTCGTAATTACAATGTAGTAATTCTTTCCACGAGGCTGTTGTTAAGCTGCCACTTTTATATCTTTAATTTCCTGTCTTCTTTTCATTTATGGGAAAGCTGTTCAAGGGCCTTTGAAGTTTTCGAAGTTTTGGACCCAACACATATCTGCCACGGAGCTCAACATCAGACTGCAGAACAACGTCGAGCCTTTTCCGGAGGACAAGTATCTTTGCCAGATAGCCGAATAACGCAATTTAAAAAAAATCATCAGAGCAGGTTAGTCTCACAGTTCGCTTTTAACTAAATCTGGTCATGATTGATCATTAACAACCTCATTATTGACACATCAAATTCTCCCTACGTCCCCGAACGCCAGAATTTCCCGCCCAGTACACCACAATCTATTGCGAAAGCAAGCGCACAATTCTATGCTCTCACGTGGACGGGTCGCCAGAATCCAAGAGTCTCACGATGCCGTAACTCGTCCCCGCCGCCAGAGCACCGATCAGCAGCGTGTGGAGCGCGCCCCAGACACCAGCCCTCTTGTTGTGGATAGTCACGACCGTCTTGACGTAGCCGAAGACGAGCAGGATGACAGCCGTGATGGCGATGCTGACCAGCAGCGCCTGCCTCGCCGAGTCCATGACGAAGTACGGGATCATCGGGATCAGGCCGCCGACGAAGTAGCTGAGACCCATGGTGGCGGCCGAGACCCAGGCGGCGCTGGTGTCGGGCTCGGGCAGCTGCAGCTCAAAGTCCATCATGAACCTGAGCCACCTCTCCTCGCGCTTGGGGTCGCCGGTGACGCACAGCTCGTCGACGACCCCGCGGGCGGCGGCGCGCGAGATGCCGTACTTGTCGAAGACCTCGTAGATCTCCTCGCGCTCGCGCTCCGGGCAGTGGTCGACCTCCCAGCGCTCGCGCTCGTACTCGGCCTCCCAATGCTGGCGCTCGGTGGCAGCAGCCAGGTAGGCGCCCAGGCCCATGCTGATCATGCCTGAAAAGAGCTCGGCCAGGCCGCCGATGACGACCAGCTTGGTGCTCCCCAGGGACGAAAGGCCGGCTGTCAGGGCGAAGGGGACGGTGAGGCCGTCTGCGAAGCCGACTGTGACATTGTCAAACCAATTGTTCCTTCTAATTTTTTTTTTTTTTTTGATATTCTTTTTTTCATAGATATGCCTTCTCATCAGAGGGTTCAGGTTCAAGCTCCCGCCACTTACTGGTGATGTCCCTGATCATGTCCCCATTGCTGCTGTGCTCCTCCTGGTCTAGTACGCGTTAGTCATCTGCTACGGGTCCTATATTGGTAAAATCTGGAACCTTCCCGAGGAATGAGGATGGGGGACCTGTAGCAAGACAAAGAGTGGCACTGACGTTGGGGATTGTGCTGGTGATTGAGATGCCTCTGCGAAGGCCGTCTCAGGGCGTCGGGACGGAACAGTGGTGGGTTGAGTGGGGCCCGCTCGACGGCCGGCTCGGCCCCGTGGCCGCGGGGCTGGTGATGACGCCCGTTGGTGGTGCCATTGCCAAGCAGTGGGGCTGCTTCCGAGGGATTGGCCATGGGTATGGATGATGTGCAAGGCTTCGCAGGGAGGCAGGCAGGCAGGCTGTTTAGGTCCAGGCCCTTGACAAAGTGCTGACGTCCAGAAGGGTTTATTCCGGGCTCCGAGGAGCGAATCAGAGAAAACAAACGCCTTGGTCTGAACGATGCTCTAGAGTTCGCTGTGCCGGAGGGGCTCGGTGGAGGAGGCGAGGGGTGTGTGTTGTGTGAGAGTGTCGACACAGATGCAGCAACCACAAGAAAGATCAGGTGCCGCTCTCAGACAACCCAGAGGAAAGTGACCGGAATTTGAAGAAGATCACAGGTTGATATAACCAACCCCGTTGTCCACCGCGGAACCTTCTTTTTTCAACAGACCTGTGTCCCTGGAAAAAGGGCTGAAGGGTGTGGGGCACTGTGGTCATCAAGTTCCTTGAAGCCCTGATTGGTTCTTGCTGTGGCTTTGTTAGTCTGCCACCGCAAGTTGTTCTTCAGCTTGTCCTCGTTTCCTTGTTTCCTTGTGCTCCCCGAGCTTCTTCTCAGCATTGGGGGACATCCATGCATTCCCAACGTCGGGACATTCGACATTGCCTGCCAACTCATGACTTCACAAATCTCCTTGCTGTCAAATGGCGGCCATCGTCACTGTGAGGCCCGGACATGCCTCGGGGACTTTGGTGGGCGTCGCAGCAACCCTCAGCTCCGACGGGTTGACAGACAAACAGACAGACCCCCCATCGTGTTATTTATGCCGCTCCGACGGCATGCCCGATGCTCCGGCCCAGGAACGGACCACCCATCACATTTCCGACGGAGTTCCAATTCTTCAAAGGTAATGGCTGCCTGCAATTTGATTCCCCCGTATAACTTAGATATCCCGGGATAATTCCCGAAGAACACGCCTGCAGACAAGCAGCGACCCCCACAATAGTCTACGGCTGCTCGCGGATTTCTCGCGTCACGGGCATGCAGAATAACAACATGGCATGAAAAAGTACCAAATACATATCAAGCTGCCACGCACTTCCGACTCCAGCACGGCTGGACACGGTCATCCCATATTGGCGCGACCTCAACCCAACCTTAGATCTTCGACTGAGCGGCATCCAGCACTCTCTTGACATTACCGTGCCGCGGTACGAGCCGGATGAGGAACGGAACCGGCGACCTGCCGTTCTGGCCATCGTACTCCCGAAGGTCAATTGGGTGTCCTGGAACCTGCTCCAACGTGAAGGCCCAGATGAGCCGGGAAACGGCCAGCCAGATCTCCCGCTCTGCGACCGTGATAGCTGGACATATTCTCCTGCCCGCGCCGAAGACCCAGTGATCTCGTTGGTAGGGGTCGGTGAGGTTGGAGGACTGGGCGGACGTGAGGGAGTCGCCAATGTACCGGTCAGGCTGCGTACGTACGGTAATATCGATTTAGCCAATCAGGTCCCCCCTGCCTGGTGTTCGGCACGTTACGGTCTCGGTGATGGGGACTGGACTTACGTTGAAATCCATCGGGTCCTGGTGTCTGCCTTCGTCATGATGCATTGTCCAAGTGTTCAACACTACCACCGTGCCCTTCGGGATGAACTTTCCGTGGTAGGTGAAATTCTCTGAGGCTACGTGGGGCGTACCCAACCAGAAAGGGTTGTGGCACCGCTCGACTTCCTTGACTATGGCGTGGATGTACGGCAGCTCTGCTTCGTCTTCCACCGTCGGAAGCCTGTCGCGGCCCACTACCCGGTCAAGTTCCTCCTGGGCTCGTTTTTGGATGGCAGGGTAAGCCGGGATGATGGCGGAGAACCACTGCATGATGGAAGCTGTCTGTAATTACTCCTTGGTTAGCGGGTTCTAAATTCTTTTTCTCTTGCTCGCTTGAAGGCGGGTTGAGTGTCGTGACCGACCGTTTCAACACCTCCGATCATGAAGGCCGACGCAGTGATGGCCACGTCAAGGTGGTCAAGTTGCTCCGCGTCCCGGATCTGGATCAAGGTCTTGGCCAAGCAGTCAGGGACGTCCTCACCGCGCTGCATGCGCTTCTCGACATCGCCAATCAGGCCACCGTATGTGTGCAGCAGATCATTGTGTAGCTTCCGACCACGGGCCCGTATCGGCGAGGGCAAATACTGCAGTACCGGGATGAAGTCGACCAGGTTGGACATGGCACCAGTGCAGTTCCTTTGGTTCACCGCCAGTCAGTCTTGACCGCGGGTTGCGGGTTGTACTCTAGTGTCAGGAGCAACTCACATGAACTCACGGCTGAGTCGCAGAGCAGTGCTCACCATGGGATGGTGGACAGAGTCTGTCCTCGTCCCGAAAACGATGGTCAACATGTTATTCAGGGAGCATCGCCCGGCATATGGCTGCGGATTGACCAGGTTCCTCCCCTCATCGCTTGCCTCGTAAAGAGCAATCACCATGTCTGTAGCTTCGAGGTCGAAGACTGGAGTATAATGATCGACGGCTTTTTGGCTCAACCAGCTGGAAGCGATGCGCCGGTGTTTTCGCCACCGGTCGTTGTATGGCGTGGCTGTGATGCCACGCCCTGCAAAGACAGTCTGGCTCTTGATGAACATCGCTTTCCGCGAGGAGAATACTGCGCCGTGCGTCACCATCAGATCTTTCGCGGCCTGGGGGCTGGAGACGATGACAAAGAGCTGGTTGCCGAGCCACATGGAATATATGCTTCCGAACTCCTTGGCCCACTTGTCTAGGGTGAGCTCAGGGTACTTGGTCAGGAACGGGAAGGATCCTTTGGAGGCTGTTCAGCTTCTAGATCGCTCACACGACGTGCCCGGTGGCCTCGGATCAGAGCTTACCGATGATTGGCAGTGGCCTGGGCCCTTCAGGAATCGCGTTTCCTGCCACATCGCGCAGTTTCCTGAAAGACTCTTGTCGTTGAGTTTTGGCCACGAGAAATCCAGTGAGGATTGTGACTACACATAGCAAGCCAGAAGTCCCAGAGATAGAGCCGAAGCCTCTGCAAAGGATGGACCAGGCCAGAACCTGTGGTGAGTCCTGGCGAATGCTGGTGAGACTGTGCAAGGTGGAGTTCATTCTGACTCTTTGCGATGAAACGATGAATAGATAGATGGAGGAGTGGAGCGAGTATGCCAGATCTACAACACCTTTCATCTGCACATGTGGGAAGAAGATGCATTGATATACGCAGTCACAGCGCAAATCAGATTTCCAGACCGTTTGGGAACGAGGCGTTATGCAACGCATTGTGCATCTTGCTGCTTTGCACCAACAGTCCCCAACATGCTTTTCTGCAATGCAACAGCTTTGTGCGTACCTCCTTTTCCATAGCCCTGAGATCTCAATATCGTGACCGGTCAAAAGAGTCTACAGACAGGGGATTATCCGACGGAAAGCCCCAAACCCCCCCCCCCTCCACCACTCAGCAGCTGACCCAGACCTGATTGCTTTTTTGCAATGGCGAGGCTTGCTCCTCAGCCTCCAATGCAATGGTGTGAAATACAACACATATGCACGAAAGTGGAGGTTTGCCAAATCGGGGAAATACTGCGCAAACGCATTGGACAAAGCGATCGAGGTGGTGTGAGAAGGCCATTAAGAGCTCTGCATATTGTAGGCATATAGCACTATACCCTACCTACACATCCCAAAGCCTTCCTGTTCCGTATTGCCGCGCTGACCGGGTCAACTTTTCACCATGCGCGGTCCCCTCATGTGGCGTCGGTGCCAACCTGGAATTGTTGTGATTCCGTGCTCCGTAGGTACATCATTGCGGAAAAGAGAAAGCCATTGTGTTTGGACTTTTGATCTCCAATTTCCGGGCTCTGCTCACGTCTTAGCGCATGCGAGAAGTACAATGCCTTGCCTAATCAACCAGTTTTGTGGTGTGCAGTATGCATTGCTACCCTAGATGCTGGCTCTGCAGCGTCTGGTGATCTTGCTTTGTGTCACTTATGAAGGTGTATTTTGATTCGCCTATCTACTTGTCAGTGCACACCCTCATCCTTGACGCCACGGCAGCCCCTCGCACCCCAAAGTGCAGATTTGGACCTCCTGCAGTAATTAATGGTGATTAGTACCCGGCAGCCTGTATGTGAGCAATGCGGGATCAAGGCACCAATGCACTATCAATGCACATGTGGTGTTGTTCTTGGTCGAGAAGGCTAGTCACCTATTATAATCCCTCCTGATGGTGTATGATTGCATCGCCGCGGGCCCGGGTCAACACCTCCGATGCCAAGGGACAGACACCAGAGCTTCACTAGGCATGTGTATTAAAATGCCTCAGTGCATGCAGCATTTAGGCGATCAATTTGCCAATTGTGTGAATAGTAGAGTTATCCCTGGTCCGGAAAGTATCCTATCATGCAAGTGGTGATCATGTTTGACGATGGTAAGAGGGACGAGGTTATGCAGAGACCTGTTGCCACTAGGATGGGATGTGATCGGGGGGTCATTGTCTTGAAAGCCTCAGGAGGACGGATGGATTTGGTGTGTCGGCCCTAAAGACCCGCCACAACCCTGTCAGTTTTCTATCATTATGTAATGCAGCAGAATATACGAGTCTTTCTTTGATCTTGATGGTTGAGTGACAGGGTGTGGATGATCCTATAATAAACAGAGACAGGCGGGCCTGTGCACAAGATA
Organism: Diaporthe aspalathi; assembly: GCA_001447215.1. NCBI lineage: Eukaryota > Fungi > Ascomycota > Sordariomycetes > Diaporthales > Diaporthaceae > Diaporthe > Diaporthe aspalathi. Next base: position 127,905 of record LJJS01001046.1, read on the forward strand.
AACATTTGTCTTGGAGGATAGCTCTTCTACCATGGGGACTTGACTGGAAAAAGTCCACAGCAATATCCAGATGATATCAACAAGGAAACACAGCAGCCAGGCAGTTCCCTGGCTGGAGCCTCACATCATCCAACGTGTTACATAAGTCAATTGGGCTTCCATCGTGACATAACAAATGACGCGCCCCCTGGTTTATGCACTGGCAACCTCAGGGCTGCCAAACGTGATCAGCTGTGGAATGGATTTAATCACAAACCAATAACTTGCCTGCTGCGAATACAAGCGAGCAAGGGCATGGGCCTGGTGGCAATTTCTTGGAGGGAGATACATTGGGACAGTGAACATTGCAGGTAAACAGTACCTAAGTACTACATGTAGTAGTAGGTAATATCAACATGTCCCTGCACAGAAGTACGCAGGGAAACAGTTAAGTACATTGCGTATGCCAATGCAACCTACATTTCATTTGCGTGCTAGACTGAGGCCACGGCAAATTTTTTTGAGTGTTCTGCAAGCATGCAATTGTCTATCACACATTTTGACTGCCACTAAAGTCCTATACCTGCATGATAGATGGGCTGATCCTGGGATCAAGCCACAGCACAAAGGAACAGGGCCTCTTCTTCTCGCGTCTCCTTGGTTTCAAGTTGTGGAGTAGTTAGAACTATTCTCGCAAATTGATGGCTGGTCGGGTGACAAGGCTGTCCAGACTTGAATACCTTCGGGTCAAACATTTGGCATGCTTCTGCATTTGAATGAAATCAAGTGTGACCTTTGATGAGACAATTATGTGCATGTTCATAACTATCATCTTTCGTTGAGAAGCAGAAACGCGCACTTGAGCATTCTTTCAGTCCTTTCTCTTCTCCCCCACAGGCAGGTCCCCGGAACAGAGTAGCTAAAGCTACAAATCCGGCCTCCGTCTTGTTTACGTAGTCTGTATTATACCACAAAGGTCCAGCCTTGTGTGTGCTCACTGTATAATCATTCGCATACCTAGGTACATCTATGTGCAAGTTGTGCCCGCAGCCCCAAAACTTATGCTCTGCGCGTCGAGATCTCCCTTTCTTGACCCGTAACGCTGGAAGTGCACTTTCGAATTAATTCTGTGCTTCTCATTCCGACATAGGATATCGTCCAACGAAGATGCAGATTTTGTCAAGCCTTGACACCGGCCTTAGCTACGGAGCCCGCGTACTCTGCAGCATGGCTCTAGCCCTGGCCGGTCACTACCGTGTCAACTCTTTCCGCTCCCGAATTCTAGCAGCGGAGGCAGGAAACACGCGCCACACGCGCGCGAACTCCCTGCCAACATCCTGGTGCCGCTGAGGGCTGACGAGCCACCTCAGCAAGCGGCGCGGTAAGCAGTCGGCCGCGCGCGGGTGCCGCTCCAGCCTCAGACACTTCCGGAACCACAGCTCCCTGTCGTCGCGGGCGTCGAGCCAATAGACTCGCAGAATCTCTACGAACCGTAACATCAGGCTGTTGTAGTTCTTGACGCTGCGGTCTTCGAGGACCGGGTCCCCGGGCCAAAACACACCGAGCGCGAACTCGCTGATGCGGAGGACGCGTAGCGAGGGCGGAAACAGGCGCGAGAGCACGGCCTCCGGGTCCTCCTCGATAGTCTTCACTTGGTGATAGAAGTTTCGATGCTGCTGGAAAAGGACTTCTATCGACAGGGTGAGATGGTCCAATCTGGTGAGCAGCGGCAGCGTTGAGAGCAGCCCCGTGGGTCCCAGCTGACCTGCTTGGATGTGTTGGTGCTCCCAGTCGAGATTCAGCTTCCTGATGTGCCGTCCCGTGGTGGCGAAGAAGCGGTTGAGGTCCCAGCCCGACGGATGGATCCTCCAGCAAGCGCCGCTGCATCGCCGGCCCTGACCTGCGTAGTCGAGTGTGTGTAAGTACTTCGGGCTGAAGATATCTCGCCTGAGGCTGAAGAGATCCCACTCGGCAGATGCCCCGCCCACACGTCCGAGCGTTGTCAGCGACTCGACGTACTTCTCGATGCCAACGGAACCCGACTCCGTGGTGGTCTCCACCGTGACGAGATGGGCAATCCACTTTCCGCGTGGGTGTGCAAGCTCCAGCTGCACAAGAGCGCGGAGTTTCCCGAGGGTAGATCTACTCAGCCATGTAGTTATGGGGTCGTCACCGCTTGAGTCCATCATGAAGGCCTCATGCTGGTTGAGTGTGGTGATGCTTAGCTTTGAGAGATGCTGCAGTGGTAGCGGACTGATTGGATGGCTCTTGTCCCACGCACTCCAGTGATGAGCTACCGACAAAGCCCTGATCTCCGGTATGCGCTTCAGGATCTGCTCAAGCACGTCGCGGTGCACAGTGACGGGGCTGTAGGAGTGATGCCACTGATTAGGCCCTACAGCAGGTCGTCCCAAGGTGGGATACAACTGACGGATGAGAGCAGTACTGGACAACCATCCATCGCCAGTGTATTGGGAGAATGCGTATGTCAGACACATGAGAATTTCTTGGGGACATGCGACCTGTTTGACGAGCCCAGCAAGGCATGACTGGGCGCGGAGGGAGTGGAGGAAGTGGAGGACCGATCTATGCGTCCGCAAGTGGGCGCAGCGATAGAGGATACTCGTCGCAGGCGCGTTAAAGCTTCGGCATGCCTTGGTGAGCGCAAGCAACGTCTGTTGCCTGGTTCTGCTTTCTCGATCGAGCATGTACATTTCCCAGTCTGCGAGCTCGTCGGTCAGGACCCATGGCTCCGCAAAGTGCTGGAAGACATTGAGGAGGATCTCGTGTGGAAAACGGTCGAGATAGCGTTGAGAGAAAAGCTTGGTGAAACCCTCAATCAGGCTGTCGTCGACGGTCTGATGTCGTTTTGTTGGGCGGCCATTGGTGCAGGTCGGAACATCCGCGTCGGCCTTCCGTTTGGGTTGGCAGACGAGAGTTGATGCATCAATTTGCTCCATCTGCATCATGAGTGCTGTCGAAGTGGATGTAAAAGGACCAAAGTCCTCAGACGACACACTCTGTAGCCAGACGCCACCCTGTTGGTATTGGTCCATGCCCTTCTGGAGAAGAATCTTCGTGGACTGGCCTTTTGGAAGAAGGAGTGACGACCTGGGGACGTTGTGATTTTGCGAACTTTGGCTTGGCTGGGGTCAGCGCAGTCTCAACAGAGAACTTCACTTGATTTCAAGATGTTACTGATTGGGCTGTGACTGGGGTCAACATGTGATTCAATATCGGCTACAAACGAGATTGCTTGGCCTGGTGATGGGTGTTAATCGGTCTTTGTTTTAACATAGATAACTACAATTGGACCCGGTCTAGAAAAGTTCCTTATTCATATATTAAAGTTTAAGTATTGCATTTTTATTATTTATTGCTATTTATTCAATTATTTGGTTTTATTAAAAATTTAATTATAAAATTAATTATAAAAATATTACAAATATTATATTTAATAATATAATTTATTTATAATATTTATTATTATTATTATTATTATTATTATTATTATTATTATTATT
>LJJS01001046.1:131457-142244 GCA_001447215.1 Diaporthe aspalathi
TATTATTATTATTATTATTATTATTATTATTATTATTATTATTAAAAATGTAAATAATTACTTTAATACTTAATATATAATTAATATATATTAGCTTAAAATTTTCAAATTGCATTTATTTTTAAAGGTACTTTTAAATCATTTACTTTTTCCCTCGCAAATACCCACCCACCCAGGTTCAATTCTAAAGGAGACAAATGATGGATTATTCAAATCGATGCCTCAACATGCGGACTTAGCAAGGAGCTTCACCACACTTCATCTCTAGAGTGCATTGAGTCTGCAGGTCTACAAAACAGAAACACCACAACAAGATCGTGAGATTAATCAATCGACGGCTCTGATGATGTGTCCGGATCCTTGTTGGTGCCGTTTGTCCTCGAGTATCGTCAAGGTGCCAACAAAGAGGTTTCCCGTGAGCCTCCTCATCGATCCAGATAGTCCAACAGAGTGCTCAGCTACGAGTAATAACCGGCAGCATTTTGGGGACCATCTGTGGCATATCAAATCGAAACCTATAATGAGGATTTACCCAGCATCAGGCCCAGCACGGTACATCTGTGGACACGAAATCAGCTAACCGGCATTTTGATAACCGGAAAGCACGAGGTCGTATAGCGCATGCTAGTTTTTTTTTCCATAATGCCATGTTCTCTTGCGGGTCGAAGGCGTCCAGGGCAATTTATCCTGGCTTTGGCCGCCTGCTTCATCTCCGGCCCGGAGTATACACACCCGTGTTGTAACTCCGTCTCGAGGAACTCGAGAGGTTCAGTTCAGAGGCTGTCGGGGGATCTGTGGGTCACCACACGGTACAGATGCGGTTTTAGCAGCGTCGGAGCAAGCTGACATGAGAACGAAGGAAAAGCTTGCACACGTAGGTAATCGGTGGCAGTGATTGCGACAGGGGGCATTTTGAGGGGCGACCCGGGGGAAAGGTTGCTGAGGCTAGCCCACTCAACGAGGTGGTCGTCTCCATTTCTGAGGGAACCGATACGGCGGAGTGAGGAATCGAGTCTGTGTCTCCTAATGCAGCAAGTTGCGAAGGCCGTTGGTTGCGCGGACTTGATGCAAGCTGTGGCCGGAAGACATGGAGGTTGGGACATTTTACAGGTCGGGCAGGGAAGCAGGTGGGCGGGGTGGTGTATCAAGTCCGTAGGTGATAAATCCCCCAGAATTGAAAAGATGTTCTGTCTCCTTGTCTCCAAAGCCATGCGAGGAGGCGGCGGCGGCAGCAGCATGGTGGCGCTCCTGGCCCCCCCCCCACAACTCATTCTCCATCCTTGCCAGTCCCCGCAGGCAGTCCTGGACCCGGCATCGGGAGATCGATTTCGAATTTCCACATCTGTTCTACCAAAGCAAGCCCAGAGCAGCCCCAAATTGTGGCATGGTGCACAGGGGGACCAATGCCTGCGCTTGGCCTATTGCTCCTATCGAGAGCCCATGGCCACATGCCTGCCAGGCCGGTCCTTCCATTCCGTTCAACGCCCTTGGGAATCCCCACAATGGTCTCCCTGCCAGACGAATCAAGAGAGTATGAAGCTGAGAAGAAGCCTTCGCACCAACTTCCGGACATGCTAAGGCCATCTTCCGGCCCGCCATCCGTTCTAAGTCGTCTCGGCGTCCCCTGTAATCAGTACATTGGTTTTCCACACACACGGCCACTCAGGCCCACGAAGCTGGCGACCGTCGGACCCCGAACGTCTTTCATCCAGCATTGCCGGATCCTTTGCAATATGGCAAAGTAGGAAAACACGGTTGTACAACATTCCATCCCATCCAACCTATCCGCCCATGTCGTATGAATCGTATGAATTGACCGGACTGGTCATGGCTGCTCTTTCCACATCACGTCACAATAGTAGGCAGAACCGAATGCTGCCCCGTACTGACGGCTTGCCCATAGGACGACTTCAAATGGCACCCCTTGACTCAGTCACCAAAGGCCTGCCCTGAGCGTGTAATCACCTCAGCCGCAGCGGGAGGGAGTAATCCCTTCGGCCCTCTTGAAGCTAGAGATCACCCCAGCCCCAGGGATTTGTAGCCGCTGCACAAGGCCTCCATGCTGAGCACATTCTCAAAGACCGCCGCCCGCCCCCTCCGTTTCTCTTCCCCTCTCAGCAATTCGCCTATGGCCTTTCGTGAAGGGCTCGATAAATGAGAAAGGCGCCGACCAGCCCCCAGAAGATGCGATCATCGAGATTGTGACCAGACAGAGCCCTAAAATTGCTCGAAGTCTGCGGTCAAATATGTGCAGGCGAATGGATATATGAGAGTGTTGATGTCGGCAACATGGTGGCTGATGTTTGTTTACAAAGACTGGTCGCTTGCGTGAAGCATTCGTTCAAGTATCACTCGGGTATCTGGTTCGTTCATTGGCCGCCCTTGCGTGCCTTCTCTTGGGCTCTGGCCTCGCGTGCTGCTCGCACAAGTGGTGACAGTTGAGCCAAGTCGACACATTCTTTCATGAATTCATGCTGGGAGTCTTCTGTCAGCATCTCGTTTCGCATGATAGACGAGACATAAACGACGGGAACACCATACCCTGAGGAGATCGTGCGCGCTCGCCCGCTTCTCGGGGTCTACCTTGAGGGCAAAGTACAAGAAGTCCCGGAAAACTGCGGAGAGGCTGTTCTCATCCTTGATAGTCGGAGTACCGTTGGTAGCGATAAGCCAAAGAGCCCGGAGAGGCGACTCAGTCAGATATGGCGGCTCTCCCTCGATCATCTCGATAGCCATGATGCCGAGCGACCAGATATCAACTTTTCTCCCATACTCCTTGCGGGTTACAACCTCGGGGGCCATCCAGTACGGCGTTCCGACCATCGTCGTCCTCTTGTTATGGGCCTCGTTGATGGTAGCACAGAAACCAAAGTCGGCTGGTCCGATACGTTAGCATTCAGTCCACGGGTGGGCCTTCGAGCCGGACTTACTGAGCTTTATGTTGCCCTCCATCGACAGCAAGATGTTGTCGGACTTGATATCGCGGTGGATGACACCCTTGGAGTGAAGATGTTGTAGCCCTTTGAGGGTCTCTCTGCAGACCGACGCGATCTGCCCCTCTGTCATGATGTTGAACGTGACGACGTCAGTAAGGCTTCCTCCCTCCATGTACTCCATGACAACCCAGAGCTCCCCACCGCAAAGGTAGCTGTCGATGAAGTTGACAATGTTGGGGTGGGAGCTCTCCTTCATGACCAGGATCTCGTTGATGATCAGGTCCTTCTTGGGCTGCTGCTCCAGGTTCATCTGCTTGATGGCGACCAGCCTGTTGCTGCCTCTCTCGTGGCCGGTATACACTCCGCCAGAGGCGCCCTGGCCGATCTTGGAGAAGCCACGGTAGATTTCCCGGGGATCACCTTCCGAACAGATGCGCTTGAGCGAAGCGATGACGTCGATTCCGTTGCTGTGCCTTTGTTGTCGCTGGCGGGGCCTGGCGCCTGGCACAGCGCCAACCTGTGGCTGCTGAGGCCGCTGCGCACCGTTTTGCTCGGGGGCCCTCGCGAACTGGTGTTGTGACTGGGGTGGGGTCGGCTGCTGGTTCTGTTGTTGTCTCTTGCTCGGGGCTCGGCCGATCTGACCTGTTATTGAGGCTTGGGCCTGGGCCATGGCCTGTTCTTGCTGCTGTTGCATCAACTGCTGCTGGTATGCGGCCGGGGAAGGCTGGACGGGAGGGGAGGGGGCGGAGACGGGGGTGGTGGGCACGTTGACCCGGGAATTCGACCTGGACCGTGACCGGTGCTCTTCAGGTAACATGGTCGGTGGCTCCTTGGAATGGTTATATGGGCCTTCGTCGCCGGACGGTGGCATGCCGATTCCAGAATCTTTGGTGGCGTAGGGAGCCGGGGCGTTCGCGCGGTTCGACATGGAGACCGGGGGCTTGGGAGCTGGCCGGTTGGGCATCAGGTTGATATCCTTGGGAGGATGGGAACCAAAACCTTTCGGGACCGGAGGGGGGGACCGGGGATTTTCGAAACTGCCTTCAATATTCTGAGGAAACCGCGGGCTAGCAGGCGGGCTGATCATAGATGACATACCCGTATATCCAGGTGGGGGCAACGTAGCCGACCCAGGCTGAGAGCTCATCTGGCGCATCTCGGGGGCTCGAACATCATGGAACTTCTCCAGGTTCTGGTCCTCGTGAGGCTTCTCTGTGGTCTCCTTGTAGAATGTGAGCACGTCGACGAGCATCTGCGGATTCGCCTGCCTGTCCTTTTCAGGGATGCCGCTCTCATTAATCAACCGTTGCCACTCCTTGGGTAGTCCCTGTGAGAGGCGTAGGTTAGCCGGCAATGGTGTTGACCGCTTCCCGTCAAATTGTTGGTGGTGGTGGTGGTGGTGATTTGAAGAGAGAAGGGGGGGGGGTTCTAAGGGCAACAAACCGTGAATTGGCCAGTGGAGCTATCATAGCCAACGTGAGTGACATGGACAGGATTCTCGGGTGCTGAGATGGTTGGCTTCTTGGGGGAGCCGACCAGGCTGGTCATGAAGCCGGTGAAGCCAGACTTCTTCCTAAGTACGGACGGCATCTTGGGCTCCTTTGCCTCGTCCGAGAATCTCTTTGGCCCATTCAATTGATTCTCGGACACCTTGGCGCCTTGTGACTTCTCGGCGGCCATGATGTCAGGAGCAGCCGAGAAGCTGGCGGACTGGTCGAGAGTCGGGCCAGGAAGACGGGGATCCGGTGAGGTGTAGGCAGAGTGTGGGATCGACGGTCGCTGGTGTGTGGTGGGGGATTTCGTGGCTTCGATGCGGTTGAGGATCGCAGATCCGTCGAATGGGGCGCCGATGAATTCTTCGGAGGCCTTGGAATGGAGGCGACGATGAGTGGACGTGGCCGAGGCCGTGCCGTGATTAAGATTGTTGTTGTGGGGATCGGACAGGCGGTAGTGGTCCCTGCGGGCAGGGTCGCGGTTGGCACCGGCGGATTGGGGTTGTGATGAGAAGGAGAGGCCGGCAAACTCGCTGCTGGGCACGATCGGGGAGGGATTCTGTGAGCGGTGGGAATAAGTGGTGCCGGCAGCGGTGGTCGCAGCAGCAGTAGCAGCAGCGGCGGCGGCGCTGTGGGCAGAGGTGGGAGGATGCCGTGGTGAGGAGCTGTTTGACGCGTTGTTGGAGGTGGGAGTCCTTGCGGGTGGAGCACTTGGCGCTCGCCTCAGACTCGTGGAGCTGCGTTTGCTCTGGATAGATTGGGCGTCAAAGCGACCATCGATGCTGTTGGAGCTGCGGTGCTGGTGCTGGTGCTGGTACTGGCTGTGTGAACTGGGCGGTTTCTTTGTAAGTCTTCGTCGCGAGGAGTTGCTCGAGGCGAGATTAGTGTTGTTTTGGCTTGAGCCGTCCATGATCCAACGCAACGTTGAAGGCCGGGCGGAAAGAGGGGGGGGGTAGAAAGGTAAAACGGAAGAATGCTGACGGTATGAGAGCCGGGAGATGGACGGACAGGGCGAGACAGGGCAAGGCGTGTGGGATGAGAAGGCGGAAGGGGCCCGAGCCTCTGGGAAGTCTACCAATGAAGACGTCGGACGGAGATTAGCAAAGGGATGCGTGCTGGGAGATGCGAGGCCGGGGCCTGGGCGTGAGCATTGAGCGTGAGCGTGAGCGCGCGAGCGAGCCTGCCTGACCGGTGCAGCCAGAGCCAGAGAACCAGAAAATGGACCGAGAGCAAAGTGCGAGGGAATGGACGGGCGGGGGATGATGGATGGTGCACGTTGGAAGTGAACAAGGTCGCCTTCTATTGCCTAGGGCAACCTGGTAGCTTTGTCTTGGCCGTGGACGTCTCTTTTTTTTCTTCTTCTTCTTCGTCGTCTTCTTCTTTTGGCCGTTGCTGGTGTTGTCGTCGTCGTCGTCGTCGTCGTCGTCGTCGTTGTCGTTGCTGTTGCTGCTGCTGATTGATACGAGTTGGGTATTGCTTGCCGGTGTTGGGCGCGCAGGGCCGCGCAACCTTGGTGGCCAGGCCGGTGATTGAATGATTATCAGGTAGGTGGTAGGTGCCCAGGCAAGGCAGGCTGGCATGAGCTGTATGTACGCGATCGATATGCAGTAGCAGCGCAGATGACGACGTGGGCGGGTGAGGTGGTCGCTGGACTGGCAGTATCTGTCTGCCGGCGTAGGTTCAATTAACGGCGACGGTCGTTGCGCGCACCCTCCCTCCTGCTTCCTACTGCCGCCCGTTGCTTGCTGCTTGTGTATTTGTCTGTCTCTCCAATTGCTGGGTACCACACCACATGCACAATATCTAGGTGCAGCCAGTTTGTGCCGAGCAGCAGCTTTATTATTACGGCAGGGGCCCGAAAGAAGCTCGGCTGGGCTTCACAGCGAGGGGTGTCTACGGCTGTTTCCCACACAGTGTCGCCGCCCCGGGCCTTGAAGCTGGCAAGCGCAAGGCAGGCAAGAATCCCCGTGCCCGTGCCCGTGCCCGTCGTCGTCGTCGTCCCTCGTCAGGCTCGTGTGAGGACGATCGACGGCAAGACGGGGGCGTCGACTGGGCTGCTGGGGTGTGGACGTCGAAGTTGGGTGTTGCGGGCCAGCAAGCAAGCAAGCAAGCAGGGTGGGGTCGGGGGTTTTGGGCAAGGGATCAATCAGGGAGATCAACGTTGGGGAGTCCTTGTGTGGGATGGGTCAGGGCGGGAGGCGCTGAGTGGCCCGCTTGGCCTTGGTCTCCGGATGCAGATGTCCCTGCTCTAGATGGGCCCTCCTTCCGGGCGGGAAGGGGCAGACGCGACAAGGTGATAGGCGCGGTGCGGGAGGGGCGTGTGATTTGAATCGGGCATCGAGGGCGTGTCCGTGGTAAACGCAAGGCAGGGCGACTGACTGGGCGGCGGGCGGCAGGCGGCAGGCGGCGGGCGACAGGAGCGTACGAAGTACCTAAGTACCTACCTAGGTTAAGCTAGGTAGTGTGATGTCTGTGAGTAAAAAAACAAACAAGAAAATAAAACAAAAGCCCCGACGCCGTGGCAGGTGGAGGGAGGGAGGGAGCAGCCGTCAACCGTTGCGTTGCAAGACGAGACCGAGACGGTGCCTTTGGCCGGAACTGGATGGTCACTAGACGCCGCTGTCTCCTTGTCTCCTGGCTGCTGGCTGCTAGCAGTAGCGTGGGCCAACAGGGTCATAGGCCGGTGAGGTGACTCGGGCTGGCGTGCCTTGCCGTTCCTTGCTTTTTTTTTTGGCGGCGGCGCCTGGGTGCAGGCTTGGTGCCGGAGTACGGTGCTGGAACCGGCTGAACGGGGCTTGGACGGACTGCCAGACTAGACTGCCAGACTGCCAGACTGCACAACGGTGGTTTGGTTTGCTGCTGCCCTGTTTTGGCGGCACTTGCTTCGCTCTGTTCACACGGTGCTTAGAATTGTGTGTCCCTGGTATTCGGCCCAGTGCGGGCAGCCGTCAAAGCTAGATCCGGCCCAGTGCAGGGGGTCGTTGTCGGCAAGCCTACCATAGTACACTAGCAGCAGCTGGCAGGGCATACTGGCCGGCCATTTCTTGTTTGCCAGAGGCTTCAACCCGCGTGCAGTCATGTCCCGGCTTCTGCTTCCGTGTAACCGAGCTGGTTCTGAGTGACTTCTGTCCTGTGTGTGACTGCGATAGATTGAGGCAATGATTTGCCACACTCCCCTCCCGCCTGGCCAGCGTCAGCCTACATATTAGTGTACGTGTTGCCGTTTGGAGGTCTGCCCCGTCCGAATAGGACAGGCAAGGCCACATTGGATGGGGCACAAGGTTTACCCGGCCATCATCGGAACCTGCTGCTGGCGGTCGTGCTGGCGTTCTGAGGCAATGCTCCCGGCAAACAGTGTTTTCAAATGACGCCCGCAGCTCGGCCCAGCACCAGTGCGGTAATTGGAGCTTTTTTTTTTTTTTTTTTTTCCTTTTCTCCCAAAATACAAAAAAGCCTCTCATCAGGATACATTTTACCCACGACCGTGCACTACTGTTCCCTGCCTCGCGGCCGGGGTCGGTTCGTGAACCGTCATATTCCATTTCATACCCGGGACTCAGCATACACCGCAACCGGGGCAGCCAGGCAGGCGAGGTCCTCAGGCGAGGTCGAGCGCCACCGGCCTGCTGACGACGGGCCCGGCTCGTATTCAGAATTCGGATGAGCCGATGGGCAGAACATCGGACCAAACAGCTGCGCCCTGTCAGTCCCCCCTCTGGTGTTTGTTTCGGCTATTGGTGGTCGGAATGGCTAATACCGCTCTCATCTCCCGCGTGCCCTTGTCTTCCCACAACACACAAGAGTATGTATCTACGGGGGGATAGCTCCTGGTCAAGTGCGCATCGGTCTGGAACACAAGGCACCGAGCATCCGTGACACTACGATACTGTCATGTGGCAAGTGTGGGACTGCTGGTCTCTATGTCGGATTTCAGCGTATCTGGTGCCATGCGAGGCTCGTGTGGTACCCAGAGGAAAAGCGTGGTGGCTTTCTCCGCTTGATCAAGATGTTCAAGTACCCTTCTGATCACTATTTCCTATTTCACATCCATGACTGACAACGCTTGTGCCCGGCTCCTCCACTTTGCTCGCACACACACAAACCTTGACCTCTGTGTCCTTCAAAAGGTCACCACACTCTGCTACACTCACAAATAGGGAGACGCGAGGGAGCTGCCCATCTGCCCTCGGGGTGGCCCCCTACTCCGTGCATTGCCCTATCTGTGTTCCACCGGTATCTGCGCCACGGTATCGGATCGAGCATCCCCAGGTTTCGATCACCCAGCGCCGATTACCAAATCCCCTCTTCCTCCCCAGGCCTCGACACCGCAGTGCGTTCCCGCCCTCCCAAGGCACACCGGCAGCGGGTTCTGCAAAAAGTCATTGAACATCGTCCTGTAGCCGCCGAACATGTTCACGAGGGCGTACTTCCGGACGGCGCCACCCGCAACCTCGTCAGCTATGCGCTGCGCCAGGTCAGGACGCCAGATGTCGTTGTTGCATGTCGAGGTCTCCACCCTGGGCGTAGCCCGGGAGACACCGCATGGCGCGGAAGAAGCGCGTAGTCCAAATCCAGATGTGGCTCATGGGGGGAACAATGTGTGCGGCCCCTCTCGACTGCACCGATAGTCTCCTCTAGGAGGCCGGGTATGCTGGCCTGCCCAAGACGCGCTGATCCTGGTGAAGCCTCTGTGTGGATGAGGTGGTAACTCTTCAGACGGATGTTGATGTTCCGGCTCGCTAAGGTCAAGGCCCACGTCTGGAGACGTCCGATCTCGAAAAAGTGCGCAACAGTGTGCAAATCGACGAACGCGTAAAGGCCATGAAGCATGTGGACGAAGAGACATGAGCTCGGCTGGCAATCTTGCGCCCCCGAGGTGGAGACGATCTTGAACATCCACCCCCCAGAACCTGCCCTGTACAGTGCTTCAAATAGATGTCCTCCAAGAAAAATGGCTGACTTACATATGGAATACAGGCGTCCAAGAGTCCAGCGGAGAAAAGGCATGCTGTTCAGTGAACGGCCTGTGTACGATCTCCTTAATGGGGCTAATGTCGCAAGCCTGATCCAGAGGCCCCTTTGGCCTTGACTAGCGACAGCACCCACCCTCCGCAGAAGGCCTGAGTCTTCGATCATGACATCTCTGTGTATCGCGATACTGAGGATGATTCCAAGCTGGGCAGTGAAGAAGGTGATGCGGCCAATCGCATGGCGGGGCCTGGTTCTGCCGTGCTTGACTCTGCGCCGCAGGATTCTGTACTGCAGGATTCTGTGTCTCATTTGGTCTGTGGTGTTGCAATATGTCAGTGCCAAACCGCTGAAGGGTGGGTGGGCAGTGTTCGTGGCCACCTTCAGCGGACAGGCTCCAGTGGGATTGGCCGACGACTTGGAGCGAATAGCACAAAGCTTGTTGTGGTCATGGACAAAACGTACTTACCGGCCATTCGCAGGGCTTTGACCGTCGTTGGCACCAGCGGCCAACCCATGCTTCTCAGTTGGCCCCATCGCGTCCCTGTTCTCGTGAGTATGGGAGATCAACTATGCGGGAAGGCGTGTGGGTGTGTTGGCCGACGGTGCGTGACGGGGCAACAGGCCGCTGGGAAACTAAGGTCAAGTTACACCCCGGGGTTAATGGAGCTCTCACCTCTTTCTTCCGTATCTGTTGTGATCAGGCCTCCACCCTGCTCCATCGAGACAAGTTTGCCGACACTATGGAAAATTGTTCGGCCGCGATGAACCTTGAAGAAGGCAGCCCGGGCTTGTTCATCTGCGTAGGGTCCCCAACCAGTTCGTGTACTGGTGGAGAGACAGGTCTTGGAAGAGAGAGCTGGTCTTTATAGAGGAGCTCTGTTAGAGTGATGAGCCACACACAATCACTCAGAAACTACTTGACTTCAATCAGCAATGTGGAGAGAGGGCGGCCCAAGATACCTGCAGCGAAAGGAAGTATGCTTCCAGTGTCTGTATCATATAAGAAGAGCATATGAGAGCATGCGTGCCTCTGCCGGTCTTAAATATGGGTGGGCGTACCAACCCCACTTTCCCCCCCCCCCTTCTCTCAGATACTGCGTCACTTCGTGGGAAATAGAAACTTCAATGTTGAGATCATATCTAAATGAGGTGACTTGATAGGTCTGTCTTTGAAGCGCAGTGCCACTTTTCCTGAGTACACATCTTCGAGACTAAAGAGCTCAGCATCTTGTTTCACTTGGGACTCAGGTCACGATTATACTGTGATGCTTGTCCATACCTACCTCGATGGCTGGCTGGCTAACTATACTTATTTGACACCCGGATGCTGGGGCAACCCAGAAAGCAGACTCCAAAATCACTTTTGCTTACCAGGGCCCCACCCCCC
>LJJS01001046.1:147590-169429 GCA_001447215.1 Diaporthe aspalathi
AAACAGGTCGTCTGTCGCTAAGAAAATAGCGACAGCCTCGTGACGAGGCAGAGCCAAGGGAAAGGAGCTGTAGCATTTGCAAAATTGTTTCAGTGGGGGGGGGGGACACACCAATGTCATGTGCAAAGCCGGCGAGCTAGAGGCCCCACTGATTGATTCATGATATGGGCGACATATACCGAACTATATACGGGTCATATCCACAGTCCATGTAGGCAATTTGGGGAAGCCATGCATATGAAAAATGGCTTTGCTAAAGAGGCCTACCTGGGCACGTGTTGTCTCGGCAGCCTATGTGTAGAGGCTTCAGACGTGAAACACTTAAAGCCAACGCATATCTTAGCTGCCACTGCCGTACGACCGAGACAGGTCCATGCGTGTTTGCTTCGGCATTTCTCATTTCTTGCCCTCGCACGGCGCAGTTGTGGGGGAAAGAGAGTTCCCATCGCAGCCGGCCATTGCATTGCCTGGGGAAGCTGGGGTTTTCTCCGAAGCTAAACGGCGGCATGACCGGGACAAGAGACTTCAAGCATGAGGTGTGACACGTCGAAACACCCCGCATGTTCACGCAGTGTGAAACGGCTGGTTGTGGCAATGAGCGCGTGTAGGCATTCAGACATCTGGAGGTATATATAGAGTGTTGGGAGTGCACCCGTGGACATTCTCACCCTTCATTCTTGCACAGATGCGGCCCTTTTCTTGAGTCCATCCTCCAGCGCGAAATTTATCCCACAGAATCTAACACGACCCTGAATCAGCCAAAGTCGCCAAAATGCCCGTTGCTTTTGTTGCCGCATACGAGAAAGGGTCCAACGTTGACAAAGATTACTATGTTAACAAGCACATTCCACTGGTGACCTCGACTTGTAAGTGCGCTGGCTCCTTCGGACCCTTTAGAGTACAGGATGGAAGAATCCTGGCTGATTTACAACTTGGACGCTTCAGGGAACGATCCAGCCATGAAGCGCTGGACCGCAGCCACGTCCATGGACGAGAATGACCCCTACGAGGCTGTTTTCCAGGCTGTGTTTGAGAGCAAGGAAGCGCTCGAAAAGTCCCTCAAGGACCTGGGCAAGGAAAAGAATGCCACCTTTTATGAGGATGCAAAGAGATTCTCATCCAAGGAGCCCAAAGTTTATCACATGGAGATCCGGGCGACTTCCGTCCACGGATGAAGTTGGGTAGCCAAAGCGGAATATTGGCATGTTTGGGGATGCTACCTGGGCTTGGTTGTGGATGTGCCTATGATCATCCAGCCGAGGACGTGATCACGCCCAGCGAGCATGAGTGCCATTACTAGTTTGTTTCGTTCTTAACTATGGCACAAAAATCTTTCTCTCTCTGTGTCTCTCTCTGTCTCTCACATTTTTTTATTGTGTTTTTAACAAAAAAACGAACTGCGAGCGGTTCCTCCACGCAGTCGCAAACGCTCAAGGACCCAATGCAGTGTAAAGTGTAGTGTACCTGGTAAATGCTACTACAGGGTTAGGGGCTGCTGTGATATGAAACCAGGAACCTACCTATCTTATCGCTTGTCCAACCGGGCCCAGTGTAACGTCATCCCCGCGCTGCCCTGCTGACCTGGGCGGGCCTTCCAACGACTTGGAAGCCTCACGGCCGACCTCAAGCTAGCAATAGTCATGGGTTACCTGATGTTTGCTATATGCGCCTGATTACCGCTCCTTCGCGTCCACAGAATTTGCACCTTGTGAACCCCGCTGCAGCTGTCGCACGGCACGACCCGCCCGGTGGATGGCCGCCTAAGCTTCAAGAGCCAGAGACCCTCCGCCCCCGCCTCCGCCGCCCTCGGATGAAGGCTTCGACCGTGACTGTGACTGGGACTGTGACTGTGACTGTGGCTGTCCCTGCCTGACGACAGGCTACTTTCCTTAGCCCACTCACATAGGGGCCTCATCTCAGCAGCAGTCGGAGCTGTGTGTGGCGTTTTGCAAGAGGGGTGGGATTGCGGATTCAAGCCGGCGTCATGTTCTCCCAGGTAGGTCAACCCCAGCCGGGACAAGTGTGTACAGGTCAAGGTCGGTTGACTACGGCGCCTCACAACATACTGCTCGCCTTGTCTTGATCCATGGCGGCCGAGATAATCACTGATAGCCCTTGCAGAAGAAACCTTTCTCGGCTGTCACCGTCACTGTCGAACAGCTGACGAGTGAGGCCTACGAGGAGGATGATCTGAGCGGGATCCCTGACCTCGTAGAGGTCGTCAAGTTGCAGGCCACCGGGCCTGCTGAGGCCGCACGCGCAATCCGGAAGAAGCTCAAGTACGGCAGCGTCCACCGCCAGCTGAGAGCTCTGACCCTCCTTGATGGTCTGATCCAGAACGCCGGCCCGCGATTTCAGCGCGCCTTCGCCGATGAGCCGCTGCTTGAACGCCTGCGTGTCTGCGGCACTTCTGACTTGTCCGACCCAGATGTCAAGAGGAAGTGCTCGGAGCTTTTCCGAAGCTGGGCTGCCGAGTACAACAACACTCCTGGCCTGGAGCGCATCGCCAAGCTGTACAAGGAGCTCCCGAAGCGCAAGCAGGTCGTGACCCAGGAGCGCTCCCGTGTCATCCGGGAAACAGAAAATCCGTTTGGCCAAGATGAGGACGACCAGCCCGCGTCTCCAGAGCCAGCGCAGGCCTCGTCGTCCCGGTCTCCGCCACCAAACTTCAGCACACCCGTGACGGGACCGGTCGACTCGTTCAGCCATGTTTCTCAGTCAAAGGACAGGAAGAAGAAGGACAAGGATAAAAAGAAGTCCAAACACCGCAGGTTCAACCTTGAGGCTGAGAAAGACTCGATGAAGACGGCCATCGCAGAGGCATCAATCGCGGCCACGAACCTCATGAATTCGCTGCAGAGCATCAACCGTGAGAAAGAGCGGATATCAGAGAACCCAGTCGCCGTGCAGCATTTCGAGGCCTGTAAGCAGCTGCGGCGCAGGATCCTGCGATATGTAAGTCGCCCCCATTCATGTGGCATGGCTGGCCCGCTGGTTCACGAGATATCTTCTGCTGACACCGCAAACCACCACAGATCCACCACGTCGAATCCGAGCAGTGGCTTGGCTCCCTCCTCCACGCCAACGACGAGCTCGTCCAGGCCCTCATGACTTTCGAGCAGCTTGACCGCTCCATCGATGCCGACAGTGACTCGGACGACGAGCTGGCCGAGCAGGCCCACATGTACCGCATGATGGCGGAGAAGGGGAAGTCGCCTACCTCCCCCGGCAGCCCTACCACCGCCATGGCCGGCCTGCACATCGACGCGGCGCCGGCCCAGCCCACCCGCCCAGCGGCTCCCCCGAGGCCGTCTGCTGTGTCGAAGCCCTTGTCTCAGGCCCCTGCCCCCGGACGGCCGCCCACGGAGTATGCCGACGCATCTGAGGACGAGGACGAGGACGAGAACGACCCCTTTGCAGACCGCAACGCCGTCGTGACCCCTAAGGTGGAGCGCAACGAGCCGGCATGGTGATTGAGGAGAAGGGTTACTCGCTTTTTTCTGCCCCATGCCGTGGCAAGGTCATTGGCAGCTGTCGAGAGGGATGATTTATTTGCTCATGATCGGCCTTCCAGGATCTCGACTCTTATTGAGCCATTTTCACTTATTGCGGACTGCCCTCCACCCCTGTGTCGATTTCTCACTCCTATCGATGCTCAAGATCGTGCCCATGCGAAAGAGATAGATACCTCGTAATCAACGTGAAATCCCCGTAACGCCTCCAATTGTAGATGCCAAACCAAGTAGGTTTTCTGGGTTGCGGCGATGGTTACTGCCTCTCATCAAGGCGCACTTGATCGTCACGCCGGGTTCCAATTTCGCCGCAAACTTGCCCCCCCCCCCGTCTCTCTCCGGCTCGCTTGAGTTCACTCGAAAGGCACAGTCTATACCTACCGCGGCGCTCTGCGGCCAGGTGCGATGTCACCCGTGTGACAGGTATTATCCTTCGTCCTCGCGATGCACTGGAAAGTAGGAAGTGCTGCATTTGCATCCACTTTGCAGGTGTCGTGCACCGTCCCGGGAGTAAGAACCGCCTTTGTCATCCTTGCCAGACCCCACGGAGACATCTCGTATGGTATCCGAGGGCGGGACTGGGCAACTCACGGTCAAGACGAGGACAGCGGTATCAAGCCAGCCGGTGTAAGACGACTTGACAATGCTGGTGCACATGAGCGAGCTTCGTAGGATGTCGGTGCCTGCGTTCAGTCTTCCCAGTCCAACAGGTGCCGACAACTGTTCCAAAACATATCAAGACCATGGTCCATCCGCCCCAAACCCCCCTGGTCATGTCACGGGCGAGAGGCAGAGAGAGTTTGGTATCAATATCAAGCCTTTACGAATACTACGAGACCCCCGTGTATCATATCATACAAGACGCATGTGGTTTTCTACCACTGCAGCAGTCAATGCAAACCGTGTGCCCAGTCACCGTGCCAATAACACCGCAGCCACGGCGTATGCCGAATAAATAAATCATGATTACTCAAATGTAGACTTTTATGGACCTTCTCTCTTGTCACACTAGGGTTCAACTTACCCCATCAGGTGCGTTTAGAGCTCGTCGTGGTCCACAGGCTCATCGTCACCACCGGCACCAGCAGACTCGTAGAGCTTGCTTGTGATGGGGTAGGCAACGTTTGACAGCTTCTCCTTCTGCTCCTCAAAGTCCTCAGCGGCAGCGGTGGCAGCGTTCTCCTCGAGCCAGTCAGTGGCCTCCTTGACAGCCTCCAGAAGCTGTGTTGGGTGTTAGCAAAATGCCAGGGCACGTCAGGAGGGGCGGTTTTAGTCAACTCACAGTCTCCTTGTCCTCGTCGTCAATCTTGCCACCGAGACCATCCTCATCGTTGACCTGGTTCTTGAGGTTGAAGGCGTAGTTCTCCAGACCGTTACGAGCCTCGATGCGCTCGCGGGTGGCCTTGTCCTCCTCGGCGTACTTCTCGGCCTCGGCTACCATGCGCTCAATTTCCTCCTGGGTAAGGCGGCCCTTGTCGTTGGTGATGGTGATGGACTCGCCCTTGCCAGTTCCCTTGTCAACGGCCGAAACCTTCAGAATTCCGTTCGCGTCGAGCTCAAAAGAGACCTCGATCTGGGGTTGGCCACGGGGAGCTGGGGGGATCCCAGTCAACTCGAACTTGCCGAGGAGGTTGTTGTCCTTGGTCATGGATCGCTCGCCCTCAAAGACCTGGATCAGGACAACGGGCTGGTTGTCGGCAGCCGTGGAGAAGATCTGGCTCTTGCGAGTGGGGATGGGAGTGTTGCGGGGAATCAGCTTGGTCATGACACCTCCAGTAGTCTCGATACCGAGGGTGAGCGGGTTGACGTCCATGAGAACAATCTCGGAGGTTCCCTCCTCACCGGAAAGAACGCCGGCCTGGACGGCAGCACCAAACGCCACAGCCTCATCGGGGTTGATACCCTTGCTGGCCTTCTTGCCGTTGAAATACTCCTCAATGAGGGAGACGACCTTGGGGATACGTGTGGAGCCACCGACCAGGACGATGTCGTCGACCTCGTCCTTCTTGACCTTGGCGTCCTTGAGCACCTGCTCGACAGGCTTGATGGTCTTCTTGAAGAGATCTATGTTGAGCTCCTCAAACTTGGCCCGAGTCAGGGTCTCGGAGAAGTCCTTGCCGTCGAAGAACGCCTCGATCTCAATGCGGGTGGACATCTGGGAGGACAGGGTGCGCTTGGCCTTCTCGGCCTCACGCTTGAGCTTGCCCATGGCCTTCTGATCCTTGGTGATGTCGACATTGTTCTTCTTGTTGTAGGTCTTGGCAAAGTGGTTAATAACGCGCTGGTCGAAGTCCTCACCACCGAGATGGGTGTCGCCAGCGGTAGCCAAGACCTCGAAGACACCCTGGTCGATAGAGAGCAGGGAGACATCGAAAGTACCGCCACCAAGATCGTAGACGATAATCTGACGCTCGCCCTCGGTCTTGTCCAGGCCGTATGCGATAGCAGCGGCGGTGGGCTCGTTAACGATACGGAGGACGTTGAGACCGGCAATGATACCGGCGTCCTTGGTGGCCTGCCTCTGGTTGTCGTTGAAGTAGGCCGGGACGGTGACAACGGCGTGGGTGACCTTCTCGCCGAGGTAGTTCTCGGCCACCTCCTTCATCTTGCCCAGAATCATGGCGGAGATCTCCTCGGGAGAGAAGCTCTTGTCCTCGCCGTTGACGGCGACAGTGACGAACGGCTTGCCATCCTTGTTGGTGACCTTGAAAGGGAAGTGCTTGATATCACGCTGAACAGCGTCGTCAGAGAACTTTTGGCCGATAAGACGCCTGAGAGAAAGAAGCCCAAATGTTAGCTGTGGTCCAGGATCTTGCCAAGTCTCGCGGAGAGGCCACGTACTTGATGTCGAAAATTGTGTTTGATGGGTTGCTCGCAGCCTGGTTCTTGGCGGCGTCACCGACCAAACGTTCCTCCTCGGTAAAGGCGACGTATGATGGGGTAATACGGTTTCCTGTAGGCGAGGAGACATGTCAGTACAGGAAACTGCAGAGACCACGGTGGTGGAGGGACAGCTCCCTCCATGGGGGAGTTGGGGGGAATGGCGTACCTTGGTCGTTGACGAGGATCTCGACCTTGCCATTCTTCATCACACCAACACAGCTGTAAGTAGTTCCAAGATCCTACAGGAGCAGCTGGTTAGTCTTGCTGCTGTGGGTTTTCCAGGACTGCCAGGGCGCTGGAGGAAGCAGGCACGCTGGGATGCAAAACCTACAATTCCGATTACTGTTCCGTAGTTGTCTGTGTCATCAGCCTTAGCCTGGCCAACCCAAGCCAGAGGCGAGAAAAGTAGGAACATCCAGAAGACCAAACCCAGGCCGACGGCCCAGGTGCTTCTCGACCGCGGCTCCATGGCGGATCGAGCTGTGCAAAAGAGGATAGCTGGGACAAGTCGGGAGTGGGAAAGAAGAGGGTATCAAAAGAGTTAGGGAAGGGTAAGGAGAGAGAGTGTGGTGGTCACTTGCTCAAGCCTGTGTAGAAGGCGAGAAGTGTGCTCGGTTGGCTGTGATGTTGATGGGGGAAGATAGTCAAGACAGGTTTGGAGGGCAGCCGGAAAGGATGGCCGACATAGAAATATCGAAGCTCCAAGTTGTCGATGTGTCCAGTTCTCTTGGACAAGCCAGATTTCACGCCAACATCAACTAGCGCCCACAGGGATTCACTGGCCCTGCCTGCGGCGGTCCCCAATCGATAACAAGGTGTCCTCAAGTTAGAGCCCCACCGGCCTGGGTCTGTCTCCCTTAACAGATCGGCACTACCACCTCACAGATCGCAGATAGTATCCACAGCCGCATCCTCCACACGGTACATGTGTACATGCATACCTATGCTTCATTGTCCCCTTCAGGCCAGTTGGCATCATCAGTCTCCCGGATTCTGACAGCTTCTACTGTATCGATGCAGGTTCTGGATTCCATTCACCACCTGGGGACACCTGTGACTCCTACGTTTCACTTGCCACGGTAGCGGTGGCAGTGACAACAGAGAACAAGTCTTCGCTGCCTGCCTTGACTTTGACTGCCAGCGTGTCTCCTCCTATCATGACAGGATGACAAGGTGACCACTTCCCATAGAGGCATTTGGAGCTTCAATACAAAGAGGCCTTTGGGGCTTCATTACAACGGTAATAACATTGAAGCTTCATGCGACCAAGGCCCCACCTTGCCAAGGCCCGCCCTTCGAGAAGCATCTCTGAATTTCCTCTGGTGGGTCAGGTTTCTCTACGATTTACCCTACCACGAGTTTGCTCTGGAGAACACAACAAATTGCCTCCCCCCGGCCCAATAATGATGGCAAGACTGATAACGGTTCTTGGAAGTCACGGACAATCTTTGGTTACCATGGCTATCAATCCGCTCGGTACTATGGTAGGATTCCACGTACCAGTAGATCGTTGTTACATGAACCGAACCCACTTGGGAGTATCTGAACCGCATGCAATGGCATGGGTCAGCTCGGTCCCGATGGCACAGACCATCCTTCTCCCGGCAGACGGGCCAAGGCACACACAAGTGCTTGCTCCATACTGAGGCGGCAGAGGTTGGATGACAGGACGGTGGCGCGCAGAAAAGGAACGAAGCAACGCCCTAGGTGACGTCGTGCGACAGGGGCCTTCCTCGGTGTTACATAGAAGCATCATTCGAAAAGCACCAGTCGACACGCCTTAATATCAGGTCCAGAACAGAGCAAGCACATCTGATTCCTTGGCTCTATTTTTGCTAAATCTCGATGGTTCAAGTGGCTACTATAACTACCTAATGCAGCAGCATGAAAGAAAACCCGCTTGCAGCTCTTCTCAGATGGGTCATGTGCCATCGTACCCACACCAGGGCGTCAAGATCAAATGGTCTCTTCCACCAGACCAGCCGCCACCGTGTCTCCGTTGTACCTGATCACCACCCTATCGCCCTCCTCCAGTGGAACCTTCTCGTGTGTCGTCATCCTGATCCGTGCCACGCTTCCAGCCTTGACGATCTGTGGCTTCTTTTTTATGATGGCACCGCCCTGGATGTTAATCACTGCCCGCAGTTGAGAGATGGTTCCTGGCACGTGCAGGCTTCCCTTGTGGATCTCAACTGGCATGGGAAAGAAGGTGTCGAACGCCAGCGCCCTCATGGTGAACTTATCGACGCACCGGACCGGCGCCCGGACAGGGCAGATGACATTTCCGATGCGGATGTTATCCTCGTCATCGACATGCGATAGGTGGAGGACGACGTGCTGCCCGGCAACAGCCCAGCCGACGGGTTCGCCGTTCAGCTCGATTGCTTTCACATAGGCCTTCTGACCACTGGGCCGCACCAGAAGGGCATCACCCACCTGTAGTGACCCGGCATCTAGCCGGCCAGCCACGGCGACTGGACTGAGGGGGGGATCCCAGCGGTCCAAGACTGTCATCCGGAGCGGCTTGTCTAAAGGCCGGGCCGCAGGCTCTGACAGCTCCAGCTCTTCCATGAGCGTTGGGCCGGTGTACCACGACGCGGCCGGGTCTTTGGAGCGCTTGACGACATTGTCGCCGTTGAGGCCAGAGACGGGGACGAAGCTGATTTTCTTGTCTGGGAATTTCAGAGCTCTCAGGGATCCCGTGATCTGGCCCTTGATCTCGTCGAAGCGGTCTTGACTCCATTGTGATGTGTCCAGTTTGTTGACGGCGACAATCAGACGAAACACCCCCATGCTCCTGAGCAGCCGCACATGCTCTTCCGTCTGCCCCTTGAGGCCCGCCTCAAATGCGCCTTTAGCTGCATCGACAACCAGGACACCAAAGTCTGCCTGGCTGGCCCCGGCAATCATGTTGGGAACAAAATCTCTGTGGCCGGGCGAGTCCACTATCGTGAACAGCGTCGATTGTGTCTCAAAGCTCTTGGTGGCGATGTCGATGGTGACGCCCCTGGACCTCTCTTCTGCCCTGGTGTCGAGCACCCACGCGAGCGCGAATGAGGACTTGCCTTCCTTTTCGGCCTCTTTCCGGTACTTGTCAACCGTGCGCTGGTCAACCTCGCCCAGATCTAGGAGCAGCCGGCCGGTCATGGTACTCTTCCCGGAATCTACGTGGCCCACAACCACGAAGCTGGCGCTTCTCTTTTGTTGGCTCTTCTCGAACTCCTTCAGCACATTGAGATGCCTGCTTTTTGGCAGCGGCGTCTCAGCGATCTTCACTTCTTTCAATTTCTTGGCCGCTTCTGCTGTGTCTGTAGTCTTTGCACTTGGGGTATTAGATGCGAACTTCTTCCCTGCTGCCGAGGACGTCAGTAGTCATCCCTCATTTTCTAGCGAACCGCGAACCTTGCGACTGGGCCGCCTGCACAACATCGTCAGGAGATGGCGTGGAGAAGGCCTCCACCAGTGCCTCGTCAGTAGTGAATGCCAGCCAAGGAGGCGCATAAAGTTGTTGATGGGGCTGTCGCGTCTCCGAAGCAGACTTGAAGAGAGCTTGCGCAAATGCCGAGGGCTGTGCCTTTTCCACCGCTGGCGCGTGATCCTCGGAGTCGGCTGTACCGTCGAGGGCGGGCGCCGGGCCGGGAGCAGAGCCTGATGATGCCGACAGAAGGGCCGGCGATGTGTTCGGAGATGTCTCCTCGTGATGAACATGCACTTGTGAGACCGTGTCTTGCAAAGGTTCTGCCTTGTGCCCCTCCCGCTTCTGTTTCCTAGCTGCGGCGAGGGCCTGGAGCTTGGACATCTTCGGCGCTCCTGGCGAGCCGCCCAGCAGGCCACCACGACGCGCGCATGGCGGCTTGATAAAGACGGTCCTGCCTTCCTCCGGGACGTTCAACCAGGGCATGTCGGCAAAGAAGCTCGCACAGGAGGGTCTTGGCCTGGTGGTGGTCGCGCATGCTCTCCAGGGATCTGCTTCGGAGGCACCTGCCGGTCAGGGGGAGTCAATGGGAAGGGGCATTCAGAATAGTTCTTACCGTCGGGCACTTGTGGTGTGGCCTTGGGGGGTCCCTTGGGCTTCGCTGCTGGCCTTGGCGCAGGATCGACGAACTTTGTGACGAGGTAGGCAACTGTCTTGTCGATGTCGTAGTAATAATACCACAAGGACTCCTGGATCTGCTGTGTTGTGACCTTTGGGGCCTGGGGACCAAGTATGCTCTTCACCTCTGCGGTGGCGGCATTCATGCGGGCACTGTCCTCGGGGCTCAGCTCCTCCTGCTCCTCCTCCTCCTCCTCCTCAGCCCCGTCGAACTCGTCCAGGTCATTCTCAAAATCGTAGTTCTGGTACAGTCGATGGCGAGACATTTCGAGCGCGACAGATGGCTGGGCGTGTTGGGCGTGTTGGGCGGCTCGAGGGTAGGTGGGATACGTCGGTCGAGAGGGGCAAATCCCTGGGGCAGAGCGCCCTTCACTGACGTAGTGCAGTGTGTGTATGTAACGTGCTAGGTAGTCTGGTTGTTGGAAAGGGGTGGGGCATGTGGAGCAGGGTTGGATGTCAGAATGAATCGAGCTCACTGGAGCTTGGTGATGAAGCGACGACGCGGTGCAGTCCGGAACGGGAGATGACACAGGGCCAAGGCATCTCGACATAGGTACATAGTATTGCTTGATGGTGTCAAACTGGATATGGCTTCGGCCTCGATGGGTTAGACCGGCTAAGCTAAGTGCGGGTACACTCACTACCTAGGTAGATTGTGTTAGCAATGGCTGGAGATTTTTTTTTGTATCGCCCCCCCGTCCACTAGAACTTCCGGCCTGGAGCTCTGAGCCTGGCAGCTGAGGGGTCCTGCGGCGGGCTCTGGGCTCCACCTCCTGGGACTGCGCCGACAGGGGTGAGTTTTTGGCATGCTATCAAATGGCGGGGCGCGCCTAAACACGTCTACCGTCCATCGTGCTTGTTCACAGCTGGACGGACCCCTTGACCTCCTGACTTTGTCAACTCCATAGTCCATACCTTCTTTTCTGCAACCCCGTCCCGCCCCCTTCTGAAGCAGCCTGGCAGGATTCCATTCTGGAGTCGAGACCTTGAGAAGCAGCTTCCAAAATGGCCATGAGTGAGTTATGGGCACCCTCTGGTGGTGTCTGTGTGTGGTGTGTGTGTGTTCTCATATTTTACATCTGCTAATCGAATCCTTCCAGACCTGGACTTGTCGAACGGTACGCACCAGCCCCGAGATCCCCTCGGCGGCCAGCAAACCATACTGACATGAAGCTGTAGCTGTGGTGACCAAGGACGAGCAAGGCAGGCCGTTTATCGTTGTCCGAGAGTGCGTCAGACCCTAGTCCCTCCGCAAGCTCTCTGGGCACCGGCACACCGACTAACTCGCTGTGTGCAGCCAGGGCAAGAAGAAGAGGCAGTTCGGAAACGAAGCCGTCAAGTCGCACATCCTCGCCGCGCGAACAGTCGCAAATATCGTGAAGAGCTCCCTCGGTCCTCGTGGCCTCGACAAGATCCTCATCTCCCCCGATGGAGACATAACAGTCACAAACGACGGTGCTACCATCCTGCAGCAGATGGAAATCACGAACCACGTCGCCAAGCTGCTCGTCGAGCTCTCCAAATCACAAGATGACGAGATAGGAGACGGCACCACCGGCGTCGTTGTCCTTGCCGGCGCCCTGCTCGAGCAGGCTGCCGAGCTGATCGACAAGGGAATCCACCCCATCCGCATTGCAGACGGCTACGACCAGGCCTGTGACATAGCAGTGTCGGAGCTGGACAAGATCGCCGACACCATCGACTTCGCCAAGGATGAGACCGAGAACCTGTTCAAGGTCGCAAGGACGAGCCTGGGCAGCAAGATCGTTTCCAAGGCACATGACCAGTTCGCAAGGATCGCCGTCGACGCCATCATGTCCGTCGCCGACCTTGAGCGAAAAGACGTCGACTTCGAGCTGATCAAGGTGGACGGCAAGGTGGGCGGCTCGCTGGAGGACACCCTCCTGGTCAAGGGCGTCATCGTCGACAAGGACTTCTCCCACCCACAGATGCCTTCCGAGGTCCGCGACGCCAAGATCGCCATCCTCACGTGCGCATTCGAGCCCCCCAAGCCAAAGACCAAGCACAAGCTGGACATCACGACCGTCGAGGAGTTCAAGAAGCTACAGAACTACGAACGGGAGAAGTTCATCGAGATGATCCAACAGATCAAGGACACCGGCGCGAACCTGGCAATATGTCAGTGGGGTTTCGACGACGAGGCGAACCACCTGCTGTTGCAGAACGAACTCCCGGCTGTGCGGTGGGTCGGTGGCCCGGAGATCGAGCTCATCGCCATCGCGACAAACGGCAGGATAGTACCCAGGTTCGAGGACTTGAAGGCCGACAAGCTCGGCCAGGCTGGTATCGTGCGGGAGATGTCCTTTGGCACCACTAGGGAGAAGATGCTGGTAATCGAGGAGTGCGCCAACACAAGAGCCGTCACAGTCTTTGTGCGTGGCAGCAACAAGATGGTCAGAGTTCCACCCAGCCCAACCCTCCCCCTCCCCTCCCCGTCCCCCTCCCCCACCAAATCTCGGGGCGCCTCCCCCAAGCATGTGCCCTCCCCGAGAACAGCAAAATTGACAGTCGCTACGGACAGATCATCGACGAAGCCAAGCGCTCCCTCCACGACGCTCTCTGCGTGGTCCGCAACCTCGTCCGCGACAACCGTGTTGTCTACGGCGGTGGCGCCGCCGAGATCGCCTGTTCCCTGGCAGTTGAGGATGCCGCCGTCAAAACGCCCGGCCTGGAGCAATACGCCATGCGCGCCTTCGCCGAGGCCCTCGATTCGGTGCCCATGGCCCTTGCCGAGAACAGCGGCCTTAACCCCATCGCCACCCTGGCCGAGATCAAGTCGCAGCAGGTCAAGGCCGGTGGCGCCCGCGGTAGGCTTGGTGTCGATTGCATGCAGAAGGGCAGCAACAACATGAAGGACGCCTTCGTGATCGACCCTCTCATCAGCAAGAAGCAGCAGCTCATGCTTGCCACCCAGCTGTGTAGGATGGTGCTCAAGGTGAACAACGTCATTGTCAGCGGGAGCGGAGAGGATGATTTCTAGGTGGTGCGAGTTGCAAAGATGAAGAGTGGCTGTGTATAGAAAATGGGTGTGCGTCGCCGGCAATTGTACGGAGCCGGCACCGCGCGTGGGCAAACTGAGGACACATCAACCGATGACTTGGCATGGGTCTATAGATGCTAAAACTGCAAAGCCAAAATACTGACACCTCTGGTGACCCTCTCTTGCCCAAGCATTACTGCCCTAACACTTGCACATGTGATGCAAACGTCTCGGTCCACCGGGTTGGCGAGGTGTTTGCTTGTCACGTACACGGTCTCAGCCAGACAAAACAATCCACGCTCTCGACTGGAAAGACCAGCCATTCATTCATCGCTTAATCGTGTAAAACATGACGTGATCTCATCTGAACCTTGAGAATCGACTTTTCCTCGCTTGCCCAAGAATTATACGGGGTGTGGTGGGGCGCGGAGACGTGGTATATTACAGACGCAAAGGGAGAGACTGATTCCGCACCATCCGTCTATCTGCTCGCCGTGGCCGGCTCTGTCTGTGGTCAAGCGAACCCGAACCCCTGGGCGTTCTCCAACGCCATGCTCAGCCGCTCCTTCAGAACCTCCCTGTCCCGATATTCGGGCAGCAGGAGGGTGCCGTAACAAGTGTACGCCGTGGGCAAGTGGCCGTCGCGGCCGTCCTCCTCGCCGTTCTTTTGCACCACAAACTGGATGTTCTTGATCCCACCTACCGGCACCCTGTCGCTCGCTGTGACAAACTCCAGCAATTTCCGCTTCATCTGGTCGTCGTACTCCCTGACTATCTTCCAAAAGTCCTTGATCGTCCTCGACGTAGACGAATAACCAACATAACGTGCCGCCCGTCGCAGCTCGCTTACCTCGATCTCTTGCTCGCCCTCCACTAGGTTCTGCAGGAGCTCTGGGTTGAGGAGGGTGAGTGATTTGGGGTGGAGGATGGATCGAAAGCCCTTGGCGAAGGCTTCGTACTGCGGTCGAACCGAGACGTCCGTCATGTAGCGGATATAATCGGAAACGTAAGCGTTGCGGTTGGCATCAGTGACCAAGGGCGCATCCTCAGGGTTGCCGCACGATAGTGTCCATCGCGGCAGCTGGTCGCCATTGTTGTCTGGTGGGGGAAACTGAGGCCATTCCTGGTCGAGACTAGGCTGTGATCCAGGACTGAGGGAATGCATCTCTCTCGAGACATGCTCGTTGAGCATGTTGACGGAGAATTCGTACGTGACGGCGAAAATGTCCTCGACGGCGCCATTTGCCTCGTCCCATTCCAGAAGCTCAGTCAGACTGCTCGCTATCTGCGGCCATCCATCGTTGATGTGATGGATGTCCGTGACTGGCTCGCCAAGAAGCTTGCGGTAAAGAGCTTTGGGGAAGCTCACGGGCAAAGTGAGCCCGTTGTACACGGCAAGGCCGACAAGGAGGCCTACGAGCTCGAATTTCCAATCAGGCTCCGTGGACCCTGGTTGAAACCATGTCATCCTGTTGCGCTCATCAATTGTGAACGCCCCGTAATCAGGGTTGAGGGCTTCGGCTATAGCGAGGCGAAAAAATTCTTGTTGGACGCCGCCGGAGTCGAAGCCCTCCTCTCCCGAGTCCTCGCCTAGATGCACTTTCAGTGGTCTGAGAAGCTCCCTCTCCTCACGGCGCCAGAGCTGGTCAAAGGCATCTCGCAGTACTGTCTTGCGGCCAATATCTAGGATCAGGTATCTCGACCTTGCAGTGCGCAGCAGATCTTGCAGCACAGTCTTGTGGTGCCGGTTCACAATCAGAGTGGCCTGCTCAAAGAGACGGTCCAGGCGGTTCTGCAGCGAGGCTGCCTCTTCGTAGACGTGGCTCATCCTTGAAAAGTTTATAGCACGAAAGTAGGATACTAGAGTATCCGTGTTGAACATGTAGGGATGGTCAAGGAGGTGACCCCTCTGTTTGGTGGATGTGAAAGACAGCCATGCGACAGGCATATCAACATTGTCAAGCCTCTCGGCGAAGTAATCGGCAAGAAGCTGCTTGTGGGTGATCCGAAGCGCCTGGCTTTTCTTATCTGCAACGTCCGTCAGCCGGGTTGGTTCATTGTCCAAGTGTCACGTCGGCCCGCCAACTCACGTATGGCATCTGTCAATGCAAGAGCACCACCAAATGGGCCATCGCCTGGGACTTCTGGGCTTCCATCCCACTCGTGGAACATAACGGCGCGAGCCCAGTCAAGCAATAGGGTAGACATGCGCGTTTCGTGAAGACCTTCCTCATTGGTCATGCTCAGTGCATCGAGTTGCGCAAACAGAGGTGCGAGTACGTCTGGCTCCTCCAAGCCACCGTCACCCAAAACAGTGTCTTGGCTTAGCATGTCGTCAAAGTACCTGCGCGCCGTGATGGCTGACAAGAGCCTCCTTGCGAGCCTCATTGCCAGTTCGTGAGAGAACGCGTCGTCATATTGCAGGCAAAGCTCTGCGGGCTGACTTCCGCCCGCTGCCAGGCTCAGTCCCTGTGATCGCAACCGCGACATTTCTGTAAGCTGACTCTTCTTGAACACGACCGGCGCCGCGGCAATCAAAGCATGCAGGCATATAGAAATCAGCCGTCCCGCCTCATCATTCGACAAGGACATTTCCTGTTTCGGGAAGAGCCTGGCAGTGGGTGACCGCAGGGACTGGACGGACTTCGGAGGTGCAAAGAGGTGTGCCGCGGATAACCAGAGGCAGTGATACACCAGGGTAGGTGCGACTCTTGTCATCCGCAGCATACAGTACCAGAGCGCTTGAGAGTCGATGAGCTCGCCTTTGTGCGTGAATGAGTGGATGAGGGTGTGCGGATCGCTGAGCGTGTAGAAAAGGCTCTGCTCGATGAACAGCTTCCACTCCTTCTTCAGGTCTATGGGATAGGGACATCTGGATCTGTGCCTCCTCTTTAGTTTCACATCGCGCCTCGCCGTTGTGGCCGCAAGTGATTTGGGCACCTCTGCTGGCTCTAAAAGATGGTGCTCGCGGGTGCCGTCGTCTTGCAGCACATCGCAGACGAAGTCGACCACAGCGACATTCAAACGCGAGATAGCTTGCGGGAGGAACGAGTCATATGTGAGCTCGGCATCGCCATCAGGAGTGGCCAGGAAGCAGTCACTCGCTGACGTCTCGGAAGGGGTACTTTGATAGTCCGATTCCGGGACGGCCGGTCCCCGTTGCCTCAGGCTTTCGCTGGGTTGTGCTGTGTCAGGCTTACTCCTTCCCACTGAAGGCACCGGCGAGGACGACTCGATTCGAGTCCTCGCCATGAAATCTGCCGATACTGCTTGGGGTGGGGCGCGGGACAAAGCCGATGTCGTGCTCTTGGCGGACCTGCTGTTCTTCTCAGCCTGGAACCCTGGTAGGCGTGGCGATTTGAGGCCATTGACAATCTCGTCGGATGCCAGCTCAGGAGGATACGTGTCTAGAGAAAGCTTCCGCTTCGGCTTGGTTGCTGAGTTGGTGCGTACCCTGGCATTCGAGTTGCGGCGTACGCTGCCAGGCCTCCGCGTGGGTATCGATGCGCCCCCGTTGACAAGTGGCTCATTCTCCTTGTCGCGTGATACAGCCTCAGCCTTGCCACCTTGCAGTCTGACTTCGGCGGTTGTCTCTTCTGCGATGGAGAATCCATTGGCTTCATGCTCTCGGGGCGAGGTGGGTGACGATTGTTGGCGAGACTCTGGACGAGGGGAAGATTTCCTCCGGCGAGGTTTCGCTGACCTGAAATCTTTCTCGCGGCTGTCCTTGTCCAAGTCACAGGCAGTCTCGTGCATGTCATCCAGGGCGTTGGGGGTCAGCCACTCGAGCATTTTGAAAGCCACAGTACCAAACATGTTTGCTGCAAATGAACGGTAGTCCTTGCCCGTGTGTCTCTCAGTGACATCGAACTTGGCACCTTCACTGGCGCCTGGCGTCTCTCGGGGCGGTGACGTGGTATTCCTGCCCTTGCCGGCGCCCAGGTCCCTGGAGGTCGAGTGTATCTGAACCTTGGCTTTGACACGGACCTGGCGGCTCTTGCATGGCCCCTCCTTTTCATTTGAAGTGCGGCTTTTGCCTGGCGGGGGCCGCGGCCTCTCCTCGTTATGCTGAGGGCCGGGCTTGCGGTAGAAGACGAGGGAGTCGAGGGCGGCGGGCGGCAACTTGGGACTCCTGAGAGCTGGGCACAGGGTATTCTCGGGGTTTTCCTGGCTGGCCATGTAGACAGCCAGGACCCTTGCGCTTGTGACGTTGTAGCGGCGTATGGGGATGCGGCCGACGCTCCGTTTGCGAAAGGAGAAGCACGTCGGGGTGCTGCAGTAGTTGGAGCCGCAGCCGTCTCGCAGCTGGACGATGAACTTCTCCACCAGGTGCTGGAAGCCGTGTCGACGACAGGCCTGGTGTATAGCAAAGACCCTCGGGGGGCTTTGTATATCTTCGACCAAATCCTTCAGCTCAGGCGGCGCATCCCAGGGAAGCCGGGCAAACGGGGCAGTCTCCCAGAGCCCGGCCAGTAGGTCTATTTCGACATCGTGATGAACGCCATGGGGGGCGGGCCCAGCATCGAGCGGCCGAGTTGCGTCTCGCGTCATGACATAAGGGACGGCAGGCAGGCAGGCGCCTCGGGGCAGGAGGTGTGCCTTTGTACAGCTGACAGGCCGGGATGGGTCGTTGTCTGGAACGAGCTGGATCGATCTCGTGATGGTCGGCTCTCGGGCAATGGGTCTAGGTGAGGAGAAAGGCAGTGGATTGGGGGGGGGGAAGGGGGGAAGGGGGATTTGGTCAAGAGGCGGCGGCAATGGCAAGTTGGTCCAAGGAAAGACAGAGCAGTTGAGATGCGGAAGTGGCGCAAAGGTGGAGTGGACACTGTGTAGTCAAGCCAGTCGGGCTGCCAACAAAAACGGCCGGGAGACGCCAGGCGAGGCAAGGTGATCAGAGTTGGGTGTTCGCAGTCTGTCCTCGTGATGATGCTCGAGTTGAGGCTGGAGGAAACGAAGAGGTCAGGTACAATAGCAGGCAGAGTGGACAAGGATAGAAGACCTGTCTTTCGATGCTGGGATGGGCATGGAGAGTCCAGGGCGTCTGTCAGTTGCAAGTGGACAGGAGGCAGGGCTGGGCTGTGCTGTACGGAGTTGGGTACAGGACTTACCGGGGGGTTAATGATCAGTATACCTAGATACCTACCTACCGGCACGTGTTAGCCCAGGCGCGACTGGAACCGGAACGGCCGCCACTCCTGAAACGGTCCAACGGCCGAATTGGACTGACTGCTATAAAACAGGTTGCCACCTCGTGGCCTAATAATCAATTGGTCTTATGTCTCTGCACAACCATTAAGAATATATTATTATATAAAATGGTAATTAATATATAACATATATTTATATAATTAATTTTTTATTTAATTTTAATTTAAAAATATTAAATATTTTTAAATATTATTATTATTATTTAAAAATATATTAAATTATTTACATTTTAATTTTATTATAATTTATATTATAATTATATATTATATTAGGTGGTAATTTGTTTCTTTTAGAGTAAGGAAGGGTGCTTTTCGTTGTTCCGATGCCCCTCCCTGCCCCCCTCCCCTTATCGCTTGCTTATCATGGCCGATGGAAGAGCCCCACCGAAAAATGAGCGGCAGCCCTTGGGACGCTGGTCCAGCTGGTCTGGGTGAGCAAGGGCCCTGGTCCAGTCAACCCAGAAATCATCGCCACTACAAACGGAGAGAATATTCAACGCCTCTCTTTACTAATCCGAAATTGTCCCTCTTTGCCCGCGTGCCGAGCAAAACAAGACAGCCTCCTCTCGTCCAGCCCTTCTACGATCTTGCCTCCTCAAGGTGCTGCTTGCATGCCTGCGAATCACGACACAACTTCAGCCGCAGAGAAATCCCCGCCAATTGGCTGTCACTCACGTACGTCTTGACGCCTACACGTCGCACTTTGACAATGGCCACCGTCACCGGAAGTCGTGCGCCTCCTCCGGCCCAGGATACATCGGCCTCCCATCCGTACACCTGCAATACCTGCCAGGTAGCCTTCCGCAACAGCGACCTGCAGAAGGGTCACATGAGGAACGATTGGCAGTAAGTGTTCAGCCACCACACCCGCCTCCATCCTTTGCCGCGCGATGAATCTGACCTTTTGATCTCCTTCATCTCCAGTCGATACAACCTCAAGCGCCGCGTCGCCACCCTTCCGCCTATCTCGTCCGAGGTCTTCACGGAAAAGGTCCTCCAGGCTCGAGCTTCCACCACCGCAGAGGCCGAACGTGCTGGGTTCCAGACAGAATGCGCACTGTGTCAAAAGACGTACTTCAGTGAGAACTCGTACCAAAACCACATCGGAAGCCAGAAGCACAAGGCAAGGGCCGCTTCTCAGTTGAGAAAGGGCCGCGACGGTGTAGCTGCCGATGATGCCAGCTCCATGATCAGCTCCACCTTCTCCTTGGGGGATCCCGTCGCTTCCAACGCCTCAGAGGTCGACTCCGACGCAGAGGACGAGTTCAGTCACATTGTGCAAGGCATGAAGAAGACGGGCATCTCGGAACAAAGGCGCCCCTCGCCAGTCAAGCGACCTTCCAACCCTCAAGTTTCCACAAGGGCTCACCACCCCGAAGACCATTCAATGTCAGAGGCATCCAGCGAACAGCAGTCTGCGACACCCACACCTTCCAAGGTTGCCGATGGGGCCCATGCCACTCTAACCCTCAAGCACTGCCTGTTTTGTAACCACGAATCCCCCGACGTGCCCTTGAATGTCAGCCACATGGAGAAAGCTCACGGCATGTTCATCCCCGAGAAGCAATACCTGGTTGATATCGAGGGCCTGCTGCGGTCGTTACAACAGCGCATACAGGAGTACCACGAATGTCTCGTCTGTGGCAAGGCCAAGGCAAACGCGTATGCTGCGCAGGCCCACATGCGTGATATCGGCCACTGCAAGATTCCTTACACCACCGAGGATGAACAACTCGAGATCGGCGAGTTTTATGATTTCCGCAGCACCTACTCGGACGACGACATGGACGATGACGAGTCAGACGATGAGGAATCCCCTCAAACTGGTGGTGTCAAGCTCGGAAATAAGCGAGCGGCTGTCACCATGAATGAGCATGGTGAGGAGATCCAAGAAACTGAAGACGCAGGGTGGGAGACGGATACTTCAGCTTCATCACTTGACTCTGCGGACCTGACCGCTGTCCCCGCGGAGAACCACTACCACCAATACGAGCGGTTGGGTAAACATGCCCACCACTCCCGCAGCGACTCCAGGCCTCATCGACAGAGGGATGGCTGGCATTCACACTCGCATAAGCCTACTCGCGCAGTCTTCTACGACGAATATGAGCTTCACCTCCCAAGCGGCAGGTCCGTGGGCCACAGGTCTCTGAACAAGTACTACCGCCAGAACCTCCGCGAGCGACCTTTCCTCGAGGGCTACCAGCAGCACCAGCTTGCCATTGAGGATGGTGACGCGGATGTCATGGATGTCGATGGTCAGGAGGGGAACCACGGCCGGCAGGTTGTCCTCAGTGGGCGTGTTCGTGACCAGAGAAGGCAGCTTGCGGGCCGCGGCGCCGAAGGTGGTGGCATGTTGGGGGTCTCGGACAAGAAGAAGAAGGAGGTGGGCAAGGCGGCACAGCGAAGCCGCAAGGTGGAGCATGCCCACCAGAAGAGGAACGAGTGGTCAGTTAACAAGCAGGCAAACCACCAGAAGCACTACCATTACAGTATCTTGTAAATCCGTATGTTCTGGTATTGGTGGTGGAAAAGTACAGGTGATTCAGGGGCTATGTTCCTGGTTCCATACTCGGTATTTTCTGCCTTTGCTAGGACAGCATAACAAATTGCACCAATTCAGTTTTTGCACTTAGTGCTCTAGCATGGACTTTAGAGTCTGGCATCTGCATCAACAGTAAGTGTTCCTCATTATAAAGTTGCCTGCAATAAAAAATCCGGTGAAGAGGGGGCCCACCAATAAAGTTGGTATGCGCCCCCCTTCCTCACTAAAACACTTATTTTGCAAGCTTATTGCAGCAGCTAGACAGAATATATGTTCCAGCAGATGATTAGTGTGTCTTACTTTGACCATTTATCTCGCCATCACTTGAGCATCCAAAGACTTCCACTGTGGAGTTAGTCTCCCTAAACTGGGACTTGCGGGACATGCTTTGATGTTCAACAGTTAATCATTTCATTTCATAACCATGCCCCGGAGATATTCAGCCTAAAGCAACTAGCAGCCACAGGGTCGAGAATAGGCTATCAGACCTCCTACTTACACACCGTCTTTGTGCATGCGGTGGCCCTATTTATAAATACCCTATGCTGCAACCTATATTCAAATCTCAAGGCATAAACACTTGGTGGGTGGGTGGGGG
>LJJS01001050.1:1483-41431 GCA_001447215.1 Diaporthe aspalathi
ACCCGGATTCTGTTATTTTTAAGCTTAATATTTGCATTAGAACTTTAGTAATATCTGTCCTTATTTCTTTAAAGCAGTGGAAGTTTTAAATACCCTTTAGTGTGCAATAAACTATTAAGCAATTGACTTATATTAAAGGCAGGATTTCTGCCTATTAGAGTAGCTTTTTTATATTAATTATAGCAGCTATTAATCAGATAGCAAAGGGTATATAAATAATAACGAACGAGCTTATCCTTTTAAAAAATCGGGTCCGCATACTTAAGAAGGCAAATATAGCATTTGCTAAATGCTAAAGGGCTAAAAAGACCTAAGTACAGCTTAAAAAAGCACTTAATATTAAGGAATTTTAAGCGATAATTAATAAAAAAGAAAAAGGGAAGCGGCTAGTTGCTAAAATAGCTGGTAGCGCGGAGGAGTCGGTTTGCGGCGGACTAAGCAAATAACGCTATGGGAATTACGGCAAAACTGAGCATAATGCAAAAATGTATAAAAAAGAGGAAAAAGGGTTTGATAGATTAGATTCTGATTATATTATAGCAAATCTAGCATAATTGGCACCAATTAGTACTAATATATATATGTTAGTGGTTTGCAGCGGATTGTAATTTTAAAGGCAAAGTTAATATTAATTAATGCAAAATGCATATTTCCTACTAAAAGTTAGCCTATTTAAACTAATATTGCAATTATGCTAACTATTTAAAATTAATAAAATTAATTAAAAATAAGTAATTTAAATTAATTAGCACTAATTGGTGCTAATTTTTATTAATTATTTGGCCTTTAGGGGGTGCTAGGGTTAATAAAAGTTAAGTAAAGTTGGAAAAATTAGACACCACCTGATATCGGACACTACCTGATAAACCACGTTATGTATAGTATTCAAATTTCAAGTTATTTAAAATATAATAGAAAGATATCAATATTATAAAAGATAAGACAAGTGAGAGACACAGGCGTTGATAACGGGCTGAATTTAAATTGGAGTGCGTTGTATTAATAAATTTCCATTGGAAACTAGTTAGGGTAGATATATCGGAAATCCTTCTAAGTACGAGGCAAACAGACTAACGCACATTTCACCAATCGTCACAAACTAAATTCGGATCTTAACTTGAGGGGCTGACGAAAGAGGTTCCAGGAGCACCAGCTTGAGAGCAAATGGACTATCCAAAAGTTCACGCAGGCAAGTCTCGCCCCTGCAAGTGCTCGCTCTTGGCCGCGGCGGCGGCCCCGAGCTGGGCAACTGTCGAGCTGCCCAGGATCTGCACGACAGGCACGTCGGCGCGGATCTCGCTCGAGAACCAGAACAGGAGCTCCACGGCCACCAGCGAGTCCACGCCGAACGCGTACGCCGGCCGGCCCACGTCGATGTCGGCGACGGGCACCGCCAGCGACCGCGCCAGCCGCCTGGCGAAGAGGTGCGTCACCACGGCCGCGGCCTCGGCCTGCGTCCTGGCCGCCCGGAGCAGCCCGCCCGCGTTGTCGCCGCCGTCGCCATCACCACCACCACCGGCGCCGGCCCCACCTCCTTGGCCCCCTTGCTGCTGCAGCTCCATGCGGTACAGGTGGCGGAACATGGGTATGCGCATCCACTTGTGGTCGCGCAGGACGCCGCCCCTGCGCACGAACGCCGGCGTCGTGAGGGCCACGGCGACCTGCGACGCCCAGGGCGACGCGGGCGTCGAGAGCCGCGGGTTGCATGCCCACCCGAGCGCGAAGTGGACGTCGGCCTCGCGCAGCAGCTTGTGGTCGAGGAACATCATGTCGACGCTGCGCGCCGCGGCCACCCGCTCCGCGATGTAGCCGATGCCCTCGACGGCGCCGAGGTCGAGCGCCACGCAGTGCTCGCCCCTCGCGCGCCGGGACCGCGCGAAGGCGTCCTGGAAGGCGCTCACGCCCGCGTAGTTGCTCTGTGAGGCCGGTCCGATTGAGGCCGCGATGGAGCCGAGGATCACGAAGAAGTCCATGCCCCGCGGGAGGCGGTCGTCCAGGTTGTATGTCCCTTGGACCTTGGCTGGGAATGCTGAGTTGAATGTCGCCAGGTCGTAGTTCTCGAAGACGCGGTTCTTGTCGGCAGATATGGTCAGCTCCTGTCTGTCTGAATGAGTGCCCCAAGGTTGGCAATTATTCACTGACCTCGATTGCCATGGCACTATGGATACAACCCATGATGGGTGGCATGTGTGCCTCTATGTGCGCAACGACGTCTGAGACTGCCTTTGAATCCGAGACATCGCACGCGGGTGTGTATAGACGGACGCCACCCTGCTCGAGGGCTTTGACAAGCTCCTTCGCTGCCGTGGTGATGGGCCCCGATCGTGAGAGCAAGCAGAGGTTCCTTGCACCATTTCGGGCCATCCACGTTGCCAGATTCCTTCCTATGCCCCCAAGCCCACCGGTAATCACATAAGTGGCATTCCGATCGAAGGAATAGTCCAGCGGACTCTCGGGCACAGCCTGCTCTCTTGTCAGTTCACAGACATTCTCGCTTCCGCGGAGTTTATGTCTCACTCACCATGATTGTGTCTGCTTGTTCCCAGTCTACCACGACCTTACCGCTGTGGCGACCGCTCTGCAGCAGACGGAAGGCCTCCTCGAAACCCGAGCGCTTGAACACCGTCAACGGATGCGGCACGAGGTGTGGCCGAGCCGCCTCGTCCCAGACGAGTTCCTCGATTTCCTTCATGATCGTGCTCAAAAGAGCCGGGTTATGCTCATCAAGGACCTTGAGGTCGACCGACGAGAACGATACGTTCCGCGAGAACGGTTCCATGGGCAGCCTGTTGAAAGCCCGGATGTCACGTTTCCCAATCTCGACGAACCGGCCAAGGTGTGCGAGGCACCGCCAGCTCTCCGTGAGCGCGTGCCCCGCGAGCGAGTTCAGCACGACGTCCACGCCCCTGCCGCCCGTCCTCTCCATGAGCTGCGAGGCGAACAGTGTGTGCCGGCTCGAGAATATGCGGCTCGCGTCAATGCCGAACCTCTCCACGAGGATCGCCTTCTTCTCCGGCGTGCTGACGGTAGCATACACGGCCGCCCCGGCCCTCTGCGCGAGGTGCACCGCCGCCTGGCCCACCCCCCCGGCCGCGGCGTGGACCAGCACGCTCTCGCCCGGCCGCAGGCGCGCCACGTGCCGCAGCGCGTACTGCGCCGTGGCGTACGCGATGGGGACGGCGGCGGCCTCGGCAAAGGACAGGGCCGGCGGGACCCTGACGAGGTTGGCGCCCGGGACGCGCACGCGGGCCCGGAAGCTGCCGTCCAGGCGCCCGCAGACGCGGTCGCCGGGGCGGAAGGACGACCGCCACGAGGCGCCGGCCTCGACGACGACGCCGGCGAACTCGGCGCCGATGCGCTCGTCGGAGATCTGGTTCAGCGCCACCATGACGTCGCGGAAGTTGATGCCCGTCGCTTTGGTCTGCACGAGCACCTGGTCGTCCTGCAGTGTGTCGCTCGATGAGGCGTCCGGGCCGAAGTATACCGACTGCAGGCGGCCTGGGCAGAAGCGCAGCTCGAGGGCATCCTCTGGGGACCTGAAATCGCCGCTGACATCCGTGGGTTCTGGCTTGAGGCCGTGGATCTCCGCGTCGCGCAGGCTGTTGATATCGGGGGCCTCGACCGCCCGCGGTATGAGTATCCGGCCATCCTCTTCCAACAGGTCAGTCTCCTGGTCCTCCAGTGACAGCGTATGGCTTTGGTCGACGATGCGCAGGATGGTCTCTTCCGCCTGCGCCCGATGTTGCATGTTGAGGTGGATGAAACTGAGGCCGGGTCGCTCTCTCTCGAGCGACTTGGCGAAACCTGCCACGATCGATGCTTCGGGGTTCAGAGCGTCCACACCACAACCGTCTGTGACCCAGATAATCTGTTTGGCAACAGTCGTCACGCGGCGGAGTGCTGCGAACTTGGTCTCGTCGAGGTGTGCCATAATGGGGTTTCCAAGCTCCATGAGACATATGCACTGGTCGTACACTGTCTTGACCTCGGAAAGTAAGTCAGTATGTATGATGTTGCAAAGTCTCTTGGATCGTGAGAGAAGATGTGCCTGGAGCTGGCTAGCGATGTGTTCATGTTGCTTGCTGCCGGTGACAATGACAGTTGACAGATTCGCTCTTTTGCTCATTGAACCAGACGAATCTCGAGCGAAAGATACGAGTAGGGCATTCACATGATTTCCCTCGGAGTCATCTCGTAAAGAGACACGTAGGGGGTCAAAGTCAGCATGTAGTAAGGCCTCATTCCATTCCGGCTCGGTCAAAAGAGGCCCTGAAGTCCGCGTCTTCTCGGTAGCTGGATGCTGAGTGTCAGTGACAGCATCACTCTGATCTTGCCATGGAGTTCCCACTTACAGAGCCACCAGCCAGGTAGAACGCCTACAAAAAAAGGTATCGACGCGATCCTTCGACTGGTTGGTTCCCAGAAAACAAGCTGACCACCACTACGTTAAAGATCGTTTTAGTACTCGATCGTCACACACGCGGGTGTAATTTAGTCACGGTGGAGGAGGTCCAGTGGAATGCTTACGGCTTAAGCAACTTTTTGGCATTTCTCAGTGACCGCTCAATGCTGCTGGTCGCATGCAATACCTGTGAAGACTGTCAGCCAAGATTTTGACGGTGCATCATATGGCAAATTGCTTCGTGGGACTTACCGCTGCAGCAATAACAACATCATACGAGCCTGCTTCAAAGCCTTGCTCCTCGGGATCCCGCTCAACATCGAATATCTTGAAGCCCATGCGACCGGAATGAGCAGCGTATCGTTCCTGCGCATCCGCAAAGAAGCTGGGAGAGATGTCGGTAAAGTCGTAATGGGTGAATCGAGGAGCTTGGATACTAGGCTGGGCCAGGATGTCGAGGACTGCAGTAGTCGTTCCGCCCGTCCCTGCGCCGACCTCAAGAATTCTTAGGTCCGACTGCTTATGAGCCAGCAGGTCCATGTAAGCCGCCAACCTGTGCGATGTGAGACTGAACACTGGACTCTGGTACAGTCGCTCGGCGAGCCCGTCGTTGAACAAAAGCCCGAGAGCGTCAACATCTCCCCTGACTACCGAAACCAGCTTCCGGCCATAGTCAACTGTATCACGGTTTTGGACTGACTTTGACGCGAACTTCTCCATGAGGGCCGGCCGGAGATTGTCGTCTTCAAATCCAGGATAGGCTTCTTGGAGCGTGGCCGTAGACTGGCTTTCATTCTTCAAGAATGATCTCGCCCACTTCACGTAATTCTGGATAGACGGCTTCTCTGAGATCTGTGGGGCTTTTTCAGAGGAGGTGGCATCCAGTTCTTCCAACATCGCAGACAAGAAGTAGCGGCAAACACGCTCGGTCTCGCCATCGAAGCCGCTGGTGGCTGCTCCTGTCCTGGTCGTATGGTCTCGACAATGTTCCTCTATCCCGTTCTGGGAGAGCAGGCTGACGTCTGGCTTCCACTCAAACCTGTGGAAAAGGCTCGTGGGACCAGACGAAGCGGTACTTCGTGAATCTGTGGCATGGAAACCCAGAAGCTTCGCACCTCGCAGATACACGAGAGGCTTCTTTGATGAGTCTCCCACTGCCGCCACATCAGCATTAATGTGGAAGACGCCGAGCTCTGTTGTGTTTCCGTACAGGTGCAGGTTGTCATCTGGGGCCTTTTTCAGCAGGTCTGACGAGATGTATATCTCATTGATCTGCCGGGGAACTACGGAGGGGATGACAGGGAGCTGAGGGAAGATGGATGCGAACGGGATATGCAGCAGACCATCCAGCGTAGTTGGGTGGATCAAGTGCTCAGACAGCTCCGAGGCCCGAACCTTCTGCCTCCAGTCGCCAAAATGCAGATTGGCGGTGGCCTCCTTGCCCCCTTCGTTGAAACGGATGTCGTGCAGCGTGCGGAAGGTCTGGCCAAGGTCCACGGACTTTTCCAAAACAGCTTGGTAGAAATCATTCCTGTCGATGCTTCTCGAGCAGCGGTGGAGGACCTCGCCGTACCCATTCGAAGTGGCTCCCTGGGCATGGTCTCCTGTCGAGCTTTCTGACACAGCATCGTCGGCCGCATTCTCCTCGACGGACATCTGGCCCGAACAATGAAGCTTCCACTCGTCGTTGGTAACGGAATGGATCCAGAAGAACCAGGCTGAGACACCCTTTTGCGTATCACTGG
The DNA here is from genome assembly GCA_001447215.1 of Diaporthe aspalathi. NCBI lineage: Eukaryota > Fungi > Ascomycota > Sordariomycetes > Diaporthales > Diaporthaceae > Diaporthe > Diaporthe aspalathi. The sequence continues at coordinate 7,631 of LJJS01001050.1, forward strand.
TCGGGTTACAAGAGCCCAGGTGGAGCTGTGTCTCAACGCCCTCGTCGCCCGTGGGAACCACCAAAGCTCTCCCGATGTTCACGTCCTTCAGTTTGTACCCGGAAACACGCGAGTCTTCCGGTTGAAGGCTCCGTAGGCCCTCGATGGCCATAACGAGCATGCCTGCGGCAGGATACAGAATCATTCCGTCAACCTATATTGTGGTGTTAGCGCTGTTGCATAATTTCAGAGCCAGGTTTCCCAAGGGGGAATCAAGAACAGAACCTTGTGGTCAACAACCCATGGGAGGTCCGTTTCTCTGATGGTAAGTCGCCATGTCGGCCTCAAGGGGTTCCAGTCCGCAGACCGGGTGCCCAGGAGCTCATGGCGAGGGTGCTGACGTTTTCGAGTATTCCGAGATAACCGGCTTTCCACCCAATAGCTCTGGGAATGGTTGAAGGCGTATTTTGGCAACCCGAACAGCATCTTGGGCTCCCTGAGACGACCGTTCTTCTTGTTGACGGCTTGTACATCGACAGTGTACCCATGTGCGAATAGTCTCCCGGCCAGGTTCCTCACGCCGTCTGTAGTGGAAGAGTTGCGGCGCAGAGTATAATCATAGACGAACTTAGCCTCTCCACTCAGTGTGTCTCGGATGGGACGTTCAAGACTGCAATGTGGACCGACCTCCACCAGGTACGACGGTGGCTTTGTCTGGCTGTCTTCGCTGTGCTCAAGTGACGTGTACATGAGCTGCAGTGCTTCCGAGAACCTGACTGGGGAGACAAGATTCTTGACCCAGTATTCTGCACAGCTCAAATCACCGACCGACGCCTCCAGGCCTGTGACGGATGAGAACATGGCCGGTGCACCCTTCCTTGTCCCCTTCGCGCCCGGTCTCAGGTGGCCTTCAAGGCTTTCCCGATAGTCATCAGCAACCGCGAGCATCTGCCGGGAGTGGTACGCAACGGGCACATTCAGCTTGCGCGAGAATATCTCGAGCTCCTGAAGGCGGCATGCGAGCGCCTCGATATGCCGGTCTAGCCCCGTCACCGTGGTACTCTGAGGGCTGTTGAGGCAGCCACACTCCAGTATTGCGTCTGTGCCGCTCTCGCCCAGGACGGCCTGGATGTGAGGTTGCAGCTCCTCCGCCGAAAGCCCGACAGCGAGCATGCCGCCCTGCTCTCTTTGCGTGTCTCGAAGGAGCTTCGAGACATACTGTCCGCGAAAGTACGCTACTCGTAGAGCCGAGTTTCTGCTGATACTGCCAACACAGTAGGCGGCCGCGATCTCGCCGGAAGAGTGTCCGACGACGGCTTGAGGACGGATGTTCCAGGAGCAAAGCAGGTCGACGAGCGCTATCTGAAGTATGGTGCAGAGCGGCTGGGCAAGGTCTGGACTGTCGATATTTGTATTTTGTGCCGGTTTTCGCAACTCATCTGCCAAAGTCGTTCTGTATCAGCTCCTGTTCTTGTCTGATTTAACTTCTTTTACTCCCCCCCCCCGCTATTATCATACCCCGTTCTCGCTGGTGACAAAGGGTAGCCACAATTAGAAGGTTGACCGTTACTCACCTGATGTAGACCAAGTCGAGCCTGCGGAACGAAGGTAGTCATCTGCGTACTGGACAGACTCCCTGAAAACGGGGAAGGCCAAGAGTTCCACGCCCATGGTCGCCCACTGAGCTCCCTGTCCGGTAAACACAAAACCCAGTGGAGGACTCTTCGTGGAGCGAACTGGCTTCTGGGCCAACATTAGCAGTGCTTCTCGTAGCTCAGACACTGAGGATGCCAATGTGAAGGATTTCCATGGAAGAGATGCTCGGCTTCTACTCAATGTGAAGGCGACATCTTGGAGGCAGTCTTCTGAGAGCTCTTGTTTACTCAAGTGAGCTTCCAGAGAGGAGGCCTGTCGGCCTATCCCGTTCTCATCCGCTGCTGACAAGAGGAAGAGGGTCTTTCCCGGGTTGGATTCGTGCTCGAAAAACCCATTGACGCCGTTATCATGCGCATTGCCGGCAGATGTCAGCAGACCATTGCTGCCAACCCCTGGCTGGACATTATGCTTCCCGCGGAGGCCTCGGCTCTGTAAATAGTGCATAGCATCGTCGAGTACCGTGTGGGCGTTAGTACCACCGTATCCGAAACTGTTCACGGAGGCTCTCCTCGGCCCCTTCGTCGGCCATGGTATGGGAGTCGTGGGAAACTGCGTGGACAGGTCAGCTAAAGTACCAATCTTTGATGTCTGGGACTGACTTGCGTTGAGGTGCCACCTGTCAGCCAGGATTTTGGAATTGAGGTTCTTTAGCAGAGCATTCGGCGGAATAACGCCCCTTTCAAGTGCTAGCACAGTCTTTATCAAGCCTGCCAAACCAGCTGAAGATTCCAAATGACCGATGTTTGCCTTCACAGACCCAACGTAGAGAGGGTTCTGGGGATCGCGGTGATGCGTGAACGCCTGGCTGATGCCGGAAGCTTCGATCGGATCACCAACCGCGGTTCCCGTGCCGTGGGCTTCGAAGTAAGCCGTATCTTTGAAATCCAGCCCGGCAGCCTCGTAGGTTCTCTGGATGAGAGCAGCCTGGGCACTGGCGCTCGGCTGGGTGATGGAGGGAGTCCGGCCGTCCTGGTTGGTGGATGTTCCACGGATGACAGCACGGATGGTGTCACCATCTTCAAGTGCCTTCGAAAGCCGCTTGAGAACAAGCATGGCAACGTCCTCGCCCCTGCTGTAACCATTGGCCCGGTCGTCGAAGCTGTAGCAGTGGCTGTCGGGGGACAGGAACCCCAGCCTCGAAACCGCCGCTGCCATTTGGCGTGGTTCCAGCTGCAGCTGAACGCCGCCTACGAGACTCTATATTGTTGTCTCTTTAGAACTTTTGCCTCAGTTACTCTTATAGGAGAGCTTGATGACTAACCACGTCAGATTCTCCCTGCAGGAGACTTTGGTAGCCAAGGTGCAGTCCGACTAGACTGCTTGAGCAGGCAGTGTCAACCGAGACACTTGATCCCCGCAGGTCATAGAACCAGCTGACCCGGTTGGAAAGCATAGAAGAAGAAGTTCCAATTGCTGGATCATATTAGCAATCTTCATGAATGATGCCGCCCCAGTCACGACGGCAGAACTCTCCAAATCACGAGTGTGCTACAACTGACCCTGGTACATAGCGTCAATCTCCTCGTCGAAGGCGAATAATGAACCGTATTCTTGTGAAAGGCTTCCAATGTACACAGACGTATTGCTACCTGCAACGTCTTCGAGGGAGACATTCGCTGTTGCGGAATCGTCAGCTCTTGCGAGCCTTTGTCATGCCAGGTGGATTTCAATTTTGTCATACCAGATTCAAACGCGTGGTATGTTGTTTCCAACAACATTCGAAGCTGGGGATCCATCGCTTTTGCCTCAACGGCAATCATCTTGAAGAAGGGTGCGTCAAAGGCCGAGATGTCCCCCTTGATGAAATGACCACCTCGTGCAGTGACCTGTTCGCGTCGAGTTAGAGTTAGTTAGGGGTTCATGGAGTAGTAAACACTATTTCATAACTGACTCCGTGTTGCCGACCGTTTGCGCCGGAATAATGTCCGTTGATATTGTATCGGCTGGCCGGGACCTCTGTCATCGTGGAGTGGCCATCACGTAAAGTTTCCCAGAAAGACTCCTCAGACACCGCATCTTGAGGGAAGCGAAAGGAAAGTCCCACAATGACAACTGGATCTTCCAAACCATCATCGTGGGGTGAATACTTGCTGTAAGAACCCATGGCGACTTTGTAGGACACAAATCTCACACTTATAAAGAGGGGCGTGGTCTGATCCAGACACGAGACGTGTCAGCTAGATGCAAAGCCTGAGAAACCTAGCTACGTGTTGATGGGTTTGTATAAACAATATAGAGTCCAAGCAATGGTTCGGACCAAACCCTGGTCCATGATACTAGCCATTGTTGACCTTACTCACTAGGTAGACGTCTGAGCTGCCCCACGTCATCCCCGCCCTCGCTCCATTCACCATTTAGATATCACATTCACGTCAAGCTTGGATGTGCCCTGTCAGGCCGGAGACTTCAACTCGTCTCTACTTTAGGCTCAGTCGGCGATAAAGGCACCACTCTGAATACACATTTCGGCTTCAAGATGATCCAGGATATTGATACACGTGGGGCGCCGAGTCGAGCAGGGGAAGGGGTGTTCCTAACCACCGCTATAGAGGCGAGTAGCATAGGAGCTGTAGCTCGAATTCCAAGACAAGCTTGGGTAGCAACCGCTAGTCAAAAGTGTCTATAGATAGCAGCAGTATCTCGGCCATCTAGGAACTCGCCACTTCCCGCTCACTATTGTCCAATAATATGGCAGGCTAGTTCCGCCGTCCCGAAAAGAACGGGAGAAGCTGCCCGTTGCATTAGGCGGCCGCCATTCGGTCATGGTGGGGGGTGGACGAACGAAGGACCCGTCCTGTGATGAATCCTTCTATGCTACCGTAGATCTCTCACTAGTTTGATTACGGGAAACCTTGCTGCAGGATCTTGGATAGCAGTTTGTGATCTAGATGCTACCTAGGTAGGAGCAGCCGAGCTAGTCAATCTTCCCCGTTAGAGAGGATGTCCTCCCGGGCATAAGATCCCAAGTAAGTCAACCTGTTCGATAGGTATCCTCCTTTCCTCAACTTGTGGCCAAGGGAAGAATGTCTTAGTGGGTTATTCCCCTGAATTAAGTTCCGTGGGGGTTTGGGGCTGGGGCTTCAGAGCATTCTCCTATGGAACAGTGGCCAAGACGGGGTGGTTCCATGACAAGACACAGCGAGTCTTTGTGTTGTGTAATAGTAGACACAGGATATCGCAGCACGTGTCAACTATAAGAATATGACGCCGTCTGGGGAGCTTTCTACCACGGGCATTCTTCGGGGTCGCGGTTCGGGAGCATTCAGAAGTGACAGACCTTTAGATTCAAACCCGCCTTCCGGATCTCTGGAGGCTAAAGTCGTGGGGGGGTAGGAGTAGGCAGCCGCCAGATCCATCAATGCACTACACCATGCTTTTCCATGTCGACAGCTGCAGGACAAGACCAGACGACGGCCGGAAGGATTCAAGCTATTCTGTTATACAGCCACGCCCTCAGAGACGTTAACATCCCGCAAACTCTAAATCCGTCAGGATACCACGCTGACTGTGTCTGGGGGCCACACCTTTCTGTAATTCCGACCAATGGCACCCGTTGTCATGACAGGAGCCTGACGGAAGTGGGTACTTGATCGTCTGTGGTTCTTGGTGTCGGCTATAAACTTTTGAGAGAAAGACCGTTGACTTCGGCGCTTGACGCACCTCCTGTAAGATCAAACTAACTAGCAATGCAACACTGGACTCCTTCTGAATCCTACTGCTACGATATACCACCGAGTCGGATGACTTGCGCTAACTACGCTTCTATGGCCTACCGAATCCAGCCGCTTGTGTTTCGAGGTCGGCGATCGTCCTACGCGATCCCATCCCTCAGAGATCAACTGGTACCTATGCAGGTAGATAGATACATAATTGAATTAATGACCTCAGCTCAGTCGATATATCAAACGCAGATTAGCCCTGAAATTAACACGCACGGTTCACGCTCTGGTTCCTGTCTCGTGGTCCTCAATTCTTCCGGATAAGTCTTTGTCGCAATTGTGTGTACTTGAAAAACAGCTTTCAGCATGCGTCAGCTCACATCGACTGGGCGGGAGAATTTCGCTGCATGTGTCGCCATGTTAGTGGTGACGACAATGCTGATGCTTGCGAGAATCGCCGTGAGAGTGAGCAATCGTCAGAAACTCATGGGCTCTGACTGGACCTGTCTTCTTTCGCTCGCATTCTTCTACGCTTACTGTGGTGTGATTCTCAATTGTCAGTAGCTGGTAATGTTTCCCTTGTCACCGAAAGGTGCTGACAGTCTGAAACCATCTAGTTATTTTGAACACGTCTCAGTATGGATCACTCCACGCCAACGTCTTACTAGGTGTCGATGAGATGAGGAACATCTTGAAGGTATGGCGAGCGCTTCCAGAATTCGACTTCCAGCCACTCTCCGAAATCTAATACTAGCCGTCTGCCAGATGACATTTGTTGCCGAGCTCCTGATGGGAATGGTCATCACCTCGGTCAAGATCAGCATTCTCTGGTTCTACTACAAAGCTTTTGTGACGGGCCAGGACCGGACAAAGAAATACCTCATCCAGGGCACGATGATTGCCTGTCTTTTGTGGCTCATCGGCGTCACATTCTTCATCATCTTTGCATGCCGTCCCATCAACGCATTCTGGGACATGTTTGGGCTGGCTCCATATTGCATGAGCTCGGTCCGCTTCCTGCTCGGCTATGAGATCTCGAACCTGTTCCTCGACGTTTTCATCCTGGCGATCCCCATACCTATCTTGATGCGCTTGCAGATGCACAAGAGCAACAAGCTGAGTCTCTTGGCTGTGTTCTCTCTGGGCACCTTGTCAGTCCAACCTGCTCCTATCCCAATCAACCACATTAACGTTCATTAACTCATATGAGAATTACAGCGTGTGTGTTGCCAGCATCATTCGGATCACCAAAATTTGGAATCCTCCGAATGTCGATGTTGATTGTAAGTTACCCCCTCACTTCTTTCCGCGGGACGGCGCGTTTGGATCAAAGCTGACTTTGCCTCAGTCAAGTACTCAGCCGCCATGTTGTGGTCGACGCTGCAGCTGGGCATTGCCATCACTTGTGCATGTCTTCCGACCCTGGCGCCCGTCCTCCACACCGTCAGCAAGCGGCTCTCACAGATCCGCAGCTGGGGCTCCACGATGTGGTCTCGATCTCGCACTCGCGCCCGGCCGGGACCGAATGTGTACAAGATGTCGCAGGACAGTTACGAGATGCCGAACAATGCGTCTCAGCAGTCTGCCAAAGGTGACGCAGCGTATCATGGATATCCTCAGGAGTGGTCTGAGAGTCAGGGCCGCCTTCACCATGGTCAAAGCCACTTCGATCAGGATGTGGAGAGAGTAGTCTCTAACACTGCGTATTTAGAGCAGAGTGCGCGGGTTCCATACTAGCAATTGATAACCTGGCAGATGATTGTTGACTTGGGCGACCGTAGGCGGGCGAAGAGGGTTCTTGTAGGATAGATATTTTACATTTACTGCTGTGGCTTTAGGAATTACTTTAGACTTGTGATTGGAAACCAAACAGCTAGGTAACTACAAAGTGTTTATTGTGGGCTTCTGTGGGGAATTGCCGCCCAGCTTGTAATCTTTTGCCATAAAGCCTGTCTCGAAATTCAGTCCGGATCGATAGTGCTAGAAACTCCTCCCCCAGCCCCCCAACCGGACAAGAGGGTACTCTGTTGGTGAACTTTCTGAAATTCTATCAAGACAACTCCAATATCTTACATGCCAGGGGAGCAGTAAATGATGCCTCCCCCCACTGTTTACACGTTCTCCGATTGTCAAGCCAATCAAACGCGCCAGACAGTCCTTGCGTAAGACCACCCTACCTAGGTCCATGAACCCCCGCAATCCTTCGGCTTGACTGCAACTCTACATCAGCTGAAATCATGTGTGGGGCTCGTAAGCGCTCAACTTCACTACCTGATGTTTAGACGGCGTTACACCGAAGGATCAACGTTCTCTTGTCCCCACTGGCATGTAATTTCAGGTACCGTCAACAGGGTATCAGCTGCCCGATAGATGAGCTGATGGTTGGCGACGGGAACCCTAGCACAAGATACCACCCCTCGATGACTTGGCGCTGAGCAGCATCTGCACCACGTCAACCAACATCCCGCCCCCAAATCCACGCATCTCTGCCCGGGCTATCACCGCGAGCTGACCTTCTGGTACGCACATGCCACGCTCCTGCGCTGCTCGGCTGATATTGACGTGTTGGCCCAAATACTACAGTGCTTAGCTGAGATCTAAAAGATCTAGTCAAGAACAACCCCCAAACAAGAGCTGGGCAAACACGGTGGGCAATCTCGAGATCCGTCAGGGTTGTCTGGCAAGGAGTTCGCCTTGGATTCTTTCGCCCAAGTTGATCAGCGAATCGCACAACATTTCACGATGACTTCATCTAGACCACGCTGGTCATCGCAGCCCTTCAAGACCATTTACACGGCGGGCTTCATTGTCAAAATGCCAGCCTACCTACTTCTCCTTTCTGTCGTGTACATCGTGAAGCCTCTCCGGCCGCAGCCCGCCTGGGGTGTGGCAGCGAACGTGCGCGCCGCCATGGCGAGGATGCTCTTCAGCTTCTGGTCTTCCACACGGTCTCAACGCCCAGTCTATACGGCACCCGAGAAGGCCCAGGAGAGACACTGCCGCGTCGAACCACCGCCCGCGGCCCTATTCACAGGCGCCCTGGCAGCGTCTGACGCCGTCAAGCCGGCAGCTGTTGATGCGATCTGGTTCCCCAGCCCGCCCCCGCCCGGCTCGGCTGAGCGCGCCAGGCAGAAAGTCGTCCTGCATTTCCCCGGCGGCGCCTTCGTCCTCGCGTTCAGCCATGAGAGCTCGGGGAGACCCATCGCCGACATGCTGGGCAGGCACCTCCAAGCAGACAGGTTCGTGTGGGCCCAGTATCGCCTGTCCGGTACACCCGAGACCTGCTTCCCCGCCGCGGTCCAGGACGCTGTGACTTTTTACCACTACGTCTTGTCACTTGGGGTTGACCCAGCGAACATCATTGTGTCGGGCGATTCGGCGGGTGGCAACGTCGCTATCGCGCTCGCGCGGTACCTCCAGGACAACCAGAACAAGCTTCCGCTGCCGAGCGGTGTCGCCGTCTTTTCCCCATGGGTCCATGTGACGGAGACCGCCGGGAAGGAGTACGACCTGGACCCTAGATCGCAAGCCGATATCCTGCACAGCTCGGTCTTGCAATGGGGCGCCGATGTGTACCGACCGCAGGGGAAAGTCCCGTCGGAGACGGAGGCGTATGTCTCGCCGCTGCACCACCCATTCGAGCTGGCAGTGCCTCTCTATGTTCAGGCTGGCGCGGCGGAGGGGATGCATGACCATATCAGGAGCTTCTCGGAGGAGATGGACAGCGTTAGGGGAAACAGGGTGCTCGTCCGCTCAACACCCTTGGCGCCGCACAATATTCCCTTTTGCCATGACCAGTTTGGCAAGACGAAGGACCTCGAGGAATCCCTTGACGAAGCCTTTGAGTTTATTAAGCAAGGAATTGGGAGGTGAAAGAGAGCTGTGCCCGATTTGCTGATATCTCGGTCATCCAACTGTAATAAGCAGGATTTGTCACGTGGACTCTTGAGATATCGTCTCTTGCAGGATACGTTACCCCCCTCAACCAATGTCAGGGCCATTTGTTTCTTCAGTCACGATAATACCGGGCCGCTGTTGCCAAGTAAATTGACCATTCGGAAAGTATGAACAGCCTTCTGGGGTGGTTGCACCCTCGAGATTTCACGAAAGACTCTTGTGGGCATTAGGTTCACTACTATATAGAGCTGCCTTTCCCGACACTCAATGCGCCTTGAAACTTGATGTTTTTGGCCTAATTCCTGGTATCTCTCATAAATTAATCGAGACCAGAGCTATACCTGGTGGAATGTAATCAACTCGTCCCCCCAGATTTCCAAGTCGCCCTCCTCGCCCCGGCACTCCCAGCACTATCAAACCCAGTCGGCGACCGCACCCGGTTCAGGTCGGGGATCTCGTACGAAGTCATGGTCCTCTGCCGGCGCACCGTCGCCCAGAAGTCGTAGCTCCGGTCCTTGCGCCTCCGCTCGCGCTCCCTCCTGTCCCCGCGGGCGCGACCGGCCCTCCGGCGCGCCTTGGCCTCCCTGCTGGCCTCGGGCTCGAGCGCCCGCGCGCCCTCCTTGGCCGCCTCCCACGCCCGCTTGAGGCGCAGCCAGCCGGTGCCGAAGTAGATCTGCACGCGGGAGGAGAAGGCGGCGACGAGGGTGGCGAGGATCAGGAAGAAGGAGATGGGCAGGCTGACCTCGCCGATGAAGGCCATCGTCGGCAGCTGCTCGTCCCACTCAACCACGTTCATCCCGAAGAGGGAGGTGAAGAAGGACAGGGGCAGGAATATCACGGTGAAGATGGTGAAGATCATAACCGAGAGGTTCTGCGAGCTGGCGAGCTCCGTCTGCAGGCGCGACCACCTCACGTCGTCCACCTGTGCCTGGCGCTGGGCCATCTCAAGGAGTTTCTCATACTGTGGGTGAGAGGGCAATTGATGTCAGTGAATATCCACAAAGAACAGGCGGAAAAGAGTAACTAGGCAAGGCACTCACATCTCCCCTGGTAGCCGCGACCCGGTCCAGCATCTCAATCGTTTGAGTCTTGTACTCCGCCAGCCTCGCCAGCGCTTCGTGCAAGTAGCCCTGCCCGTGGTACGTGATGTGCTTCAAGCCGTCGCCCTCGTAGATCTCTAGCATCCTGCCGAGCATGGTCGTCTGCGTCTCGAAGAGCTTCATCAGCGTCCTGAGCTCGTCCTCCATGTCTCGAAGCTCCATCAGCGCGGAGGTGTTTTCTCGGTTCTCCCGTTCGGCCTGCTCGATCTCGCGCTTGTGCCGCTTCTTGATCGACTTTGCGCTCGCCTCTGCGAGCTGCTCCTCCTCGGAGTCGACGTCCTTGAAGGTCTGCATGCGGAACTTTTTGAGATTCCATGTCATACGTTCAGTCTAACCACAGGGCATGTCAGTTTTGCGCAAAAGGAATGGAGGCCAGATATGAGATTCATACCAAGATACCGATGGCTTCCTCAAATATGCGGAATATCTCGAGGTCGGGATGTGATGACCGGTCGAGAAGGACGGTGACGGCGTGCAGAGCAACGAAAGCAGCGAGATCCAGGGCGTTCTCGCACCGGCCGGTGAGATCGCCGTTCAGCTCGTTGTAGATGCTGTTCCTCAGATCTGCTTGCTGGAACAGCGCCCCTTCGGATGGGCGAGATTCCCGTTTTGGGAAGAAGGTCGTCAGGGTTGTGGTATCAATAGCCCACAGCCACAACTGGTCTACCATGAGCAGGTTCCCATCGCGAAGCAGCTCCTCGTGTTCGCTTTCGGACTCCGAGGTCGCGGCTTCCTTCTGGTTCTCAATGGTCTCGTGCAAGAGCTTGGTGCCAACTGAATATCTCTGTACCAGGGATTTGATCGATTGCTCGTCGCTCCAGGTCTGTCCGGCGAAGGCTCGCCGGGGGTTGTCTTTCTTGGTGAGTTTATACAGCATTTGGTCGTCGTCACGGGCGTTTGTGTCTCTGAGAGACGGGTACCCAAACTGATCCAGTGTTCGACGACAGTTTAGGGGTGGGTCGTGGCCCAGATATTCCCACATCACGCGCAGTTCGAGCGACTCCAGATTGGCAATGTCCTCGGGCACGGGCCTAGAGCGACCGTGAGCCAGCCGTCGTGTCATGATGCTTCTGCGTCTGATAATGTGCCTGTACGTGTCAAAGTGAAGGTATGGGAGGTAGAGATAAAGATAGGTTGGAGACGGGCCGGCGTTTAGCTGCGGGCTTGAGTATGATAGCCGTGGAGATGGCGCCGAGTCGGAAGAAAAGTAATGGACGGCAGGCTTGACGAATGATGGTTGAGACTGGGAATGCCGACCATGTACTTGCTTCGAAACCCAATTCTCATTGTTGAACAGCTTGCTGAAGTTCTGGCCGTGGGTCTCGGATAATTTGTCAAAGATGTCCTGGGATGAACGCTATTAGCATCCTAAGAGTTTCTTATGCGATGTGCTCAGTTTTGGCTCACCTTCACCCAGAGAGGATTTGTGAACGGCAGATGCATCCACATGAATTTTCTACTATCAGGGTTTGGCCGCGAGAAGCCGGCAGTGAAGTCCATGAGTACAGGCGTCTTGCTGAGGCTATGGGCTCCACCCTTGGAGCCCGGGTCAAAGCCGGTATGGTCCGATGTTGCCCTTTCACGAATATCAGCGGCGTCGTTCCTTGAGTCTGCCTCTGCATCCTCATCCGGAGGTATCTCCCGGTCTGTTGGATCCGACATGGTGCTTGCTGTCATGACACTGCCTCGGCTTCCAGGACGCTGGAACCCGGGAGTTGACAATGATGGGAGTGTTAGACTATGTGGCCGCCTGCCGATCGGGGGAGGCAAGTAGCCTCTATTTCCCGTTGCCGGCCTTGCTGATGGAAGTGTAACGACGATGTCCGGGGAGTCCGGCCGTCGCTGTTCCTGAGTTCCAGAAACATTAGACTCCCAAAAGCTTTGGACGCCAGTCAGTATGTTCAAGCCACCACCGCGGTGGCTTCTGTTCGATCCATCATCTGTAGCCTGAGTCCTAGCCCGCCTTCCAGGTGCGCCGTGCTTCCGTGATACCCGCTTCAAGCGCTCTTCCAAGCACATCTCAGGCCCTTTTTGGAGGAACTCTGCGAGATGGTACTTAGCAATGTACAGGCGAATATCAGACTCGAGGCTGGCATCCGGATCGTCATAGAACCCGATGAGCTCGACTTTGACGTGCTCCTTAAGCTTCAGTGGCGTGTGAATGGTCTGGCTGAGGATCTCAGCTTTGGCGACGGCAGCTGCCAGGTCCTGCAGGTAGGTAGACAGCGTCCGAGGGTTGGTGACCCCGAAGGATGCGCAGTGGGCGTGGTCGCTCTCCAGGGCGGAATAGATGGTCTCGTGCCTCAAGTCGACAATGGCGGATTTGATGGAGACGAGCGGGGCTGAGAACTGGACTTCGTCCGCGTAGTCCAGACCGGAGCCGGAGAGCTGCGAGTCTATGGTCTCGTAGAAGCTCCAGACCCTCATCTCGCTGGCGACGTTTCCAAAGTCCTCATGCATCTTGATGAGGCTCTTGTTGCCCACCCGGATCTCATTGACCAGGGAAGGGGGCAGCGGCCGTTGCAGGTGAAGAAGTGACTTGATGCTTTCGCTCAGGTTCCGCATAGACATGTAGCTCGAACCGCGGTGCGGTGTGGCTGATGATGTTAGCTGCGAGGGTAAACAGAAGTGCCTAGTGTCTCTTACCAAAGAAGGTGATGCCGTGACAGTTGAACAGAATCGGGCGGAACTTGTCACTGTTGCTTGCCATGAGCAGGGCCTTCTTGACCACGAGGCCACCGATACTGTGAGCGATGAAAAACACAGGGCGGGATGCATGATGTCCCTCTCGCCTTTGGAACACTTTCTCCAGCAAGTCCATTGCAAGGCCCTCGAGCGTGGTGGTGTCGGTCAGCTCACGATGCCTGTAGAGCATGACCCTCGCCGTGTTCGCATATCGACGGATGCCCTGTCTGACCCACAGGTGGGCCGCCTTGGGGAAGTTGCCGCCGATGCCAGGAGTGAGGATGGCATCGCCAGCCAGCTCCTTGATCGCGGGATGAGAGGTCAGGTCGTCCTGGTCAGGGTTGCCGAAGAAGTTGTCCGGAAGGGGGTCTCGGGTCCAGGTCTCGACAGGGTCTGCCCCGGGGCAGGGTACGGTTATTATATCGACCTTGGTCTCGTTGTAGCCCACGCCGCCCACTTCTCCATCGACGTGGGCGAATCCCGGCTCGGGGTCCCAGTGGGACATGCTCGTCCTGTTCGACGCCTCATGTTCGTTGACGCGGACCGCAGCCAGCTTGCCCTTGAGTGAGCCCGGAGCAGGGGTGGACTGATTCGTGTCGTGCGAATGCGAGCTCAACTGTTGCCCCTGCGGGAACACGGGTCTGGATGGAAGAGGGTCGGATTGCATGCGCTCTGGTGAGTCTCTTAGTTCGTCCTCGAGTCTCGAGTCATCGAACGCGTCTGCCACATCTGCAGGTGCAGACGCAGGTGCAGACGTGTCGGATTGGGCCTGTGGGACGAGGGGCCGACGGTCCATTTTCAAATGCTGGGGCAGTTAATAAGCGCGCTTGGGGGAAGTCATGGACTGCGGGTACACATGTACGACTTCAACATCTCTTCGGTCAACAACAACGCTCGCGATCAAACAAGAGATGCAGTCCAAAGCAAGAAAATGAATGAAGTAAATGAAGGGACGAGTCCTGTGCATAGTTATGGAGCGTGGAGTAAGTATGATCAGACTCATTCTCTGACCTCACGAATCCCGGAACCCACAAAGGCTGCAGGCTCCAATCTGACATGCCCACATACCTACATACTGCGCCTCCGGAAGGGATGGTCACGAAGCCACCAGGCGCCAATCCATCAGCAGTAAAACGCCCAGGGCGTGTTTGCCTACCAGCTACTCGGGAGCCGGCATGCAGGAGCTGAGCCCGCTGAGGCGCATCTGACCCGGAGGAACGATCCACACTAACGCCGATCGGCGTGGTCACAAAGGGGGGGATCATCTGCGCCCCCAAGAGATGCAGGTGGACGCTGCCGAGCTGCCGTCTTGGGGCGCCCGGGGTGTCATCCGTCCACTAAACATGTCATCTAACCTGTCACCGACAATTGTACGCTGCAAACATTTTAATTACAAATGACTCAAAGTAGTCCACACCTCGAACTCGTGCCTAGGCAGACATACGGGATTCTTACACATCCACCTCCGCGTACTAACTTGTCATCCTGCCAACGCTTGATGGTTTGGGTATTCGGGTAGCTCGCAGAATATCATTTTGCCACAGGCGGTTCCCTGTGTAACATGTAAATCGAATCCTCCACGTCGAGAGCCTCAACATCAGTAAGACGAAGGAATATGGACACCCGACCTCGCCAATAGGGCTTGTCTGATGACCCGCGACGGCAATGACCATGGCTGCTGTACCTCTAGGATTTAACCTTAACAGAAGAAGAATTCGTCACTGAGAAGGATTTTGATACCCTTGCTGAAACATTAGCTGCGGTTAAACTAAGCTGGCCTTATTCTCCTGAGAGATATGCTACCTCTAGCTGTCTAAATGTACACTCGGATAAACATAAGCCTCAGCTCTAAAATAATTATATTTAACAACTATTAATAATATAATTCTTAACTACACCTTAAATAAATATACAAACGCTATTAATAGCTATTATATTTATATAACAAATATATTATTTACTAGTTTTTTATTAATAATAAATGCGGCACTAGTATTATAACAAGCGTTGCTTAAGTATATTTATAAGTTTTCAAATAAAAAAAGTTTTTTTGTAATATGTAAAAATTATAAAAGCGAAAGGGTCTGGCCGGGGATTGAACCCGGGACCTCGCGCATCGAAGCTGCAGGGTGTTCCCTAAGCGCGAATCATACCACTAGACCACCAGACCAGTGATTAAGTTGAGACTCTACGATTTCATAATTCTCATATAGCTAAGACTTGAAGGTATTTGCCCCATGGGCCAAGATCAAAGGCTTCCATCATAAACATCCAAGTAAAAATAATCTCGAGATTTTCAAGGAAATTGCTAGGGCACTGGGAGCCTGTATGCATGTGATGTTGATCACTTCTTCTCTATAAACGAGCCAACATCCGCCCACCCATAATCTCGGGACCGCCCACACAGCTCGAAGCGTGCGCCCACCCAGTACAAGCAATTCTAAGGAAATTATTAATAAACTCAAGTATTTACAAAATAGGAAATAAGCTCCCCCGCAATATACCTTAACACGAGAGGGCCCTTCCTTTGCAATTCGAGAGGGCATTTTGAGAGGGCGTGTAAGAGGGCATTTCTTTTGCAATTCGAGAGGGCGCGTGAGAGGGCGCGCGAGAGGGCGTGCGAAAAAGGGCCCTTCCTCTGCAATTCGAGAGGGCACGTGGGAGGGCCTCAGCGGCGCGTTAAGGACACTCGGGGAGCTCTAAAGCGCGTTAAGGAGGCACTGGGGCGTGTTAAGTGGCTTTGGGGCGCGTTGAGGGGCTTTAATGTATAAGATTTTATAGTAAACTGTATGCAAAATTGCTTGTATGGGTGGGCGCACGCTTCGAGCTGGGTGGGCGGTCCCGAGATCATGGGTGGGCGGACGTTGGCTCGATTTTCAGAAGGATCATGGCTTGTGGCTTTGCTCTCTCTGGTGGACAATGAAGGTAAGACGACTGGTGTGCTTTATCTACCCAGTCTCGCGCGATAATGTTTTGCCGCAGACTAGCCATTGCTTTATGCCTTCTTCAACTTGTTAATGGGCATCTCCGGAGATCTAGGGATTGCGATATCTCTTGCCGCAGAGGGGACCCTGGTTAAAATGAAGCTACATTCCCAACTCAGCAAGTACCCAAATGTGGACGAAGTAAGTCACGGCCACATTATTTGTTGGAGACATTTGTTCCAAGACTCAACATATCGACATCAGGTAATTCGAAAAAGTTTGGAAGACCTCGGGTATATTCATCACCTCGGACCTGAAGCCCAGAGAGTCATTTTGGATGCATTGATGTCCTCCACGGAAGCTTCATTTGGTACGTCAAGAGGTGTATCCTACATATCTTAAAGAGAGGCCAAAAGATGGATATGTTAGGTAAATAGGCAATCTCAAACCAATTTGCACACCTTGAGCCTCGACGTTCCTCCATCTATGCCTGAATAGCCATACGTGAGTAAATACGTTGGCTTCAAAGTTGAATTACCCCTCAGGAGGAGGGCCATCGTGCGTCGTGTCGCCGCCAGGACACAAAATCTCTGTTCAAATCTACCTAACTGCAGTGACATTTCCTTCTTCAGCTGGTAACACCATAGCAGCACTCTCCAACGTGGCCTGTTCTCCCTCACACTGAACGATCTCAGTAGCAATCTGCTCAAATTTGAGATGTCTGCAGAGCAACTGGCCCATAGGGCTAGCGCAAAGAGTTGTGGGCCAATGTTTCTCGTCGGCAACGTCAGTCCCCCAGTTCACCAACATTGTTCCGCGTCTTCGGAAGTCTGGGTGAACTACAAGGGCAGACAAGTTCACCTGCTTCTCGGCGAAGCTTGCAAACCAAGTTGAGGTGAAACGCTTCCCAGCGGTTTCTATGAATGCCTCGCAGTGCTTGAGATTTGCATCCCTCCTTTCGTAGAGGCCCGGATCAGTAAGATCATTTCAGTGACTGGCATAATACAGGCAGGGGGCTGAGAACGTAAGCATACCAGCACCAATCGTCTTGGTCAGAACTGCCATGTTCCACACGCTTACGCCAGCAACCTTGACTGCAACGCCGGCCCCAGATTCGCCGGTTGGAATGAGGATGTGTACAACGTACTTGTCCGGTTGTTTCAGATAATTCTCATATTCTTTCCTGGTCCACTTCCAGTGGTCGTCGGGGTACTCATGTCGAAGTGGATAGCAGTAGCGAACTTGCGGTTCTTCGGTGAAGCCCTCGATATGGACCCGGGTGATGTCATCCAGGTCATCATCAGTGGCTGGCCGCAGGGTAAATCCGCTCTGCAAGTGAGACGCATCACCGGAAGGGTGAGGGATGGGCAACATTTCGGGGGGCGCTGGATCGACCATGGGGGCCTTGTTGGATGAGGAAGAAAAATGAAGCAAACGGTAACAGTCTCTGCCATTGGGGCTGAGTTGTCGACTATTTAACTCTTTCAGAGGCATGTCTCATTCTCGGAGCCCCCGCACCAAGTCAACGCAATTCCTGGTTGGGACCAGCCAACGACTCACCCAAAATTGTCCGTCACGTCGCCTACGAGCTCCCCGACCAACATACTCCAATACCCACGGTCATTGACGGTCGTCATGCATAAACCTGTATCACAAATTCCCTTCGAGCCCGCAGGCTCATCGTCACCAAAACGTACCACTCACTGCATGAGATTCCAGGGTCTCCCGCCGATGCAAAGAATGGTGGGCCCTACAGCCTCTTGTCTACAGGATCATCGACGCCCAGCGGCCAAGATGGAACGCCATCCGAAGCCGCTGCCTCAACCCCGCAAGATCTGAGCCCAAATGAGCAGCAAATGATTGCCAAAGCACTCTCCGGTCACAAATCGAAGAAAAAGAAGACATCAGTATGCAGATTGCCCAGACGCATTTTCTTGGAACATATACTGATGGCCATTGCCTAGACAACAACTGCTATGACGAAGCATTTCGCCTCTGGAGCCGTCCAGGCCGTCTTCCGGGTCGCCGTCCAATAAATACAGGTTCAGTGAAGATTCTCGACTTGGTACTTACTTCACCACGAAAGTAGGCGCCTGTGAAGCAAGCAAAATGAAGAGGATTCGGGTAAGCTGTCCACAGAATGGGATGAATTTGCCAATGCTAAACTGTCTAGTGTGAGCAAAAGTCGGAAGAACCATTCGTGCCTTGCGAACGGTGTGCGACATCACCGTTACATCTTTTATCCCAGCCTTGCTGTCGCATTAAGCTTGTCGACATCAAGCTGTTCAGGCAGGGTGAGACACCTACCGCGGGGCATCTGCCCATGAAGACTTGCTCTAATTTTTTGTCATACAGGAGAAAATCCAGACAGCTTCCAGCGATTTCTCAACTCTAAGGAGGCCTGCAATGGCATCCGTCTGTTGCAAGATGGAACCATGGAGATGGAACCCCACCGACAAGTCTACCTGACTCATGATGTCAACAAGAGCTGCTTCGCAGTGACCATATCTCGCTATCTGCCCCAGCCGACAGATCCAACATCGTATTTCTGGAAAGACGCAGCTGGGCACAAGGGAGAAAAGGCCTTGCCGCCGTATTACATCTCAGACATGGAGGAAGCCAAGAGTAATATGATCCGGTACGTCCACTCAGCTACGCCAGATTTCACCGAGGCACTTCTTCTCAACAGCAACCCTGCGGTGCGAAAAACATTTCACGAGGCTGAAATATACTGCAGCGCAACAAAGGTGACATATATTGTGGCTGTGAATGAATTGGACCTCGCCAATCGAAGCGCAGAGTACCTTGGTTGCGGCCGCACTGTACTTCTGGTCAGCCACCCATATGATTGAACGGTGGGGGCGGACCAGACTTTGCTTGTGGTCTCCCCGGAATCTGACATGGGACCTTGTCGGCGCAACCCGTACAGGCCTGCTGTCCCTGTCACCCCAGTCATGGACACCTGGGCACTCAGCTCGACAAGCTCGCGATGAGAGAAGTGATCACGCCAGTGAGGACGAAGCTTCTGCGCCTCCTCCAAGAAAAGATACTTCTCAAAAGAAAGGAGGACTGGCACGAAATCTACTTGGTATCGTTCATCATCTTGCACAACTCGGAACGGGAGCTGAGTCACGTCGTTGACTTTGCTCGAAGGTTTGGTGTCAGCGTAAGTGCTTTGACTAGCGCTTGATATCCAGTATTGAATATTTTGTATCGAATTGGCCGAAGAGTTGACCCGCTTTCATCTGCTTAGCCGGAAGGCCGGTCGAACTGCCAGAGTTCAGTGAGCCATGCGTCCTATCAGGCATGCAAAACAATGCTTGTCTACTTCCATTTCGCCGGTGGCGCCTCCCCCTTATCGGTCGACTGGAGTAATCCCTCGCCGGATACTTCACGGATACTTCAAGGATGACCAAAGAGCAGGTCGAGTACTTGACGTGGATGAAAGAGGAGCTGTGATCTCAAGGTCCGTCCAAGGTCACGATGGCCTCCCTTGATGAGAAATTGCTGACCATTCATATTGTCATATGTACAACTTCGAGAGCTAAAAAAGGCCTCGATGTACGAATCGGAGTTGTACTGGTACCATCAGATATTGTTGCCATGCTGGCAGGCTGATGCGCCCCATTCAGGACGGTTTTTGGAGTTCGTAGATAAAGACTTCCTGTGCACGTAAGGTGGCATACGGCATCTGTCTGGGCGTACACAAGGGCACAAGCTTTGAGTCTAATGAAGAACATCGGTTGCTCGAGTCCATGTTTCACGAGTTCTGTATTATTTGATGTACAGCACATACGCTAACACTTTCATGTTGAAGTTTTATATTCTTACTTTTGTTCGTGTTGTTCAGGGGTTTTGAAATGTTTCTCGTTTTGGGTTGTTCATTACACGATGTATTCGGCATTTTCTTGTTTTCCGTCTTTTCCTGGGGGAGGCGATCAAGGCCTTTCACCGTTTTTCACTGTATGGAGGACTGCACACGCCTTCGGAGGTACACAAAGTCAAAACGAAATGAAGCGAGAATGAAGCCATTTTGCACTATGTCCAGAGCAATGTAGGTGCTGATTCCCCTCACCCCGATGAATGCGTCGTCAAAGTCGAATCTTAATCTTGGGCAGACCAATACCTACCATTTCAGAACCTTTCGAAACCTCTGAAGCCCTGGAGATAGTATGTCGGGTGGGGAGTTGTTCCTGACATCATCAATATTCTAGACACCTTCCATGGGTCCAAGATCGTTACACTCCTAAGTCACTGGTCGAAACATGCGCCTTCAAGTTCGCTTGCTGAGACGTTTGGCAGCACAACGCAGGTAGATGGGGCGAGACAAGGTCGGAAAAGGTCCGAAGTAAGCCAGCCCATGTGTTTTGCGTAAGCGCGTGCTACCGGGGCCGAATACATACTGGCTGCAGAGAAGGTCTAGCGAATCAACACGTCAACTATTTTGGGACAAGCCGATCCTTC
This sequence comes from Diaporthe aspalathi, assembly GCA_001447215.1. NCBI lineage: Eukaryota > Fungi > Ascomycota > Sordariomycetes > Diaporthales > Diaporthaceae > Diaporthe > Diaporthe aspalathi. The sequence continues at coordinate 27,995 of LJJS01001050.1, forward strand.
ACCTCGGCATGCAATATTTAGATCATGGTCATATGGCAATTCCGCAGCAACTTCTGGAGTCCCAGTGCCCTGAAGATTCAAAGCAAGAGTTGAACACATCTAGATGGACGGCATGACTGAAGGTTAGTAGATGTTTTCTGGTCAGAGATAAAAGGCAAATCTTTTAGATACTACAAGATGACTAAAGTTCATAGCAGCACTCATTTCACCGAGCATTGACGCCGAGAGCCTGGCGAGTGTCAAGGTCAAGCTGGATGATTGCACCAGAAATCACCAGTGTGGCAGCACGCACGAGAAATTCAGAATTCCCTTTACGCCTTCTAGATCTCGAAGCCCGCACGAAAAGCCCGGAACGCATCAGGCTAGTGGAAACGGACAAGCTCTGGGGGAACTCTGATCAGACAATCGACTATTGTCGTCTTGTCCTACTGCTGGGGAACGACATCTGCCTTCACTACCACGCCCACCACCCTCAGCAGTCGCCTGGGGGGCTTTGAAAGAGATGCAATGCCTAGAACGCTGAGAGATACCGTTGAGGTCGCTCGCAACATGGGGTACCGCTATCTCTGGATAGACGCCTTATGTATACTTCAGGGGAGCCGGGAAGACGCTGTAGCCGCAGCGGACTGGCGGCACGAGGCAGCACGCATGCACTGGATCTACGGCAATGCATCTCTCTGCATTGTCGCTGCTGGTGCATCAAACTCCGACCAAGGACTGATGCACAAGGTATGCCGCGGAAAATGACCGTCAAGCTTGGGAACAATCTCTTTAAGCTTGCAATCGCCAACAGATGTTCTCAAAAGGATGAAAAGATCGCTACTGACGAAGTAATAGCGGAACGGTTAGGCAGGGGGGAGGTCCCCATCGGCCGCGAGCCCATTTCCAGCCGCGCTTGGTGTTTCCAGGAATGGTTCTTATCCAGCCGCCTGCTGGTGTTCTCCAGTACAGGGGTGTACTACGCATGCAGGCGACATGTCCTGAACGCTTCCGATCCGGATTATGACTTCAGATTCCCTCGCTCTCGCCAGGAAATCACAGCCACAGACAACCAGGTGGATCGCAGAAAAGGCAGTTGGCAGACCATGGCGACCAATTACTGTGGCCGCAGCATGACCGAGCCAACTGACAAGCTGCCCGCGTTGTCTGGCATGGCACAGAGATACGCAAGTCTCATGGGGTGGCCGCACGGAGACTACCTTGCTGGCCTGTGGAGGATCACTCTCATCGACGATCTCCTCTGGAGTCGTGCGGGAGGCTACTCATCTGAAGCGGCGATTCCTGACCCTGCCAAGACAGGCCGCCGTTATGGACGGGCGCCGTCTTGGTCGTGGGCCTCGATGGATGGAAGCATGCAGTACGCCTCGCTGCCAGGCGGACAAGTCCCGGACACCGTCCGCATTCAAAGTTGTGCGACAACAAAACCAGGCGTCGGGGGAGATCCGTTTGGGCAGGTCGTGTCCGGCCAACTAGACCTTGTCCGTCCGTACATGACGCTATGGGCCAGGCCGTTTGTCGAAGAGGAAGGCGAACTGTACTTCCGGGTTTTCGACGCGGACAACAAGTATGTTACCTTACTGACGGTGGACGATCCAACCGAGATGGGCGCAAGCAATATAACGATGTCCAAAGGGCGGCGATTTCAGCCCACCCATCCATCTGATCAATCGAAAGGTATCACGGTATACTGGTTGGGGCTTATGGTCGAGGAAAGGCCACGCACAAACCATGGTAGAATTGGCTGGGCGGGAATTGTTGTGCGGCAACTGATCCACAACAACTGCGCTCGCATTGGTAATTGCGTGACCACGCGTTTCAAAGCTGAAGGAGAATCGAGGTTCGTGATTGTGTAGAAAGAATTTCGATCTATTGATTGCGTGTTGTGCTTCTTAGATCCCATCCCGTGGTGACTTGTGCTCGAGAACAAGTCTCTAGTGTAGAGACGTCCATGGGATGCTTTGTTCTGTATATATTTCTAGTGGTCATGCACAATCGACCAGACAGAGGTGAGATGGAGTAATTGGCAACGATTTTGCTCCTATTGATCTCCAGAACAGTCTCAAGTAGGGAGTTTCCAGCTTCTCTGGCTACCCAGGCATTCACCTACGATTTTGCAACGCCACTGCCGCTGCACTACTATTTGCATGGATTACATTTATTACCCTAATCTAATGCGATATTTTAAACATACCAGATCATTCATAAAGAGATCCAAGAATCTCTGCCGACAAGTAAGCTTATCTAAATCCAGAAGGGATATGGAAGATGTTGAGCTGCTCAAAACACCTGGCAGCATTGCGCGGGGCGCCGTAGGGGTTGGTACAGTTGTCATGTTGAAACGTGAAGAGATCGAATGAAGACGACATGTCTGTCTGAAAACTCTTGGAAAGTATTTAGGAGCCGCAGTTATATCTTGTGTGGGAGACATGCAAGCCCTTCTTCATCACTCTCATGTGGATGCTTCTTCCACTGGATCTGCATCGTTCACACTCCAGCCAATAAAGTCAACAGGTCAATAACTCATCACCAATTCGTAGCACGTCAGTCCCGGCTTCGTCCCGCTGAACGGAAGTTACCTCATCACGGCATCCGAGATTGCTTGAAATCCTCCTTGATCAGCTTCCTGGGAAATCCACTCAAGCGGTACAGACGTTGGTCTTGCAGCCCTTGGCGCTCCAACTTGAGCTCTATACTCGTGGGGGCATCTTCGCCCAGCACCGCGATGTCCACTTCCACAGGGTCGAAACGACCATGCGATACCATTGTTTGTATCGGGAGCTTGATTTCCTTGTCCTGGGTGGCGTAGTCGATGACAACCAAGGTCGGGTCACTCCTGCAGGAGGACAGGAATTCTCCCAAGGCCACCACCTCGGCGGTCTCTGAGATGCGACACTGGATGGCGCCTTTGACGTTGATAGATGAGCCTTCGCCTTTGGCTGCATTGCCGTGGCGCTCGAAATAGAACGAGCTTGCCACCAGTCTGCATGCGATGGCGTGGATGCGGCGCATCTCGTCCTTGTCTTGTAGCCACCCCCGGGTGTTCTGAGCAATGGAGTCAACCTTGTCAACCGCATCCAAGACCGGCGGCTCCTCTCCGAGGTCAGGGTTGATGCGATGTAGTCGGTCCGCCAAGTCTGGGTCCTTTTGCCACTCCCGCGCGACTTGGTCGTATCTTCTGTCGCAGTCAATATTCAGTTTGACCTGATAGCTGACCATTGTGAATAGCATCTGCAGAAAAGGGAGATTCTTTTCGTGCTTCATCATTGCCTGCGCCCGGGAGAGTGACTTCGAACCCGTGAGCTCTGAATAGTCTGCAGTATCCAACGGCTGCCTATCCTTTGGCTTCCCTGTGCCAATGGACAGCACAATGTCGGGCTTCACGTTCAGCTTCGTTTCTTCTGAGAGCCGTCTGGCTTCTTCTATGGCCAGCTGAATGGGGTTGTTATGCAGAATTGCCCCGTCCATGAAAGGCATGTCAAATCTCTTTGGCATAAACGGCTTGAAGAATCCCGGCGCCGCGGACGTCGCCAAAGCTCTGCACACCCCTTTAGTCAGATCTTATGTTGTCAAAGTAGGTTGGTTCGTATGACTTACGCCTCCCAAGTACGCAGTTCGTCGGCTTCCTCCGCTGTCCGAAGCCGCTTGTAATCAAGTGGCTTCGAGTGGTCCCGGCTTCCTGGAGAGTGATGCACGCCAACATTGTAGTTCGAGAGCAGATACGGCCTTCTTCCAGCCTCTGAAACAGCAGCGACTGCCACCTTTAACCGCTTAGCATCTCGGCCTGGCCCGACGGAGGCCGTGTCAGTATCCTCACTGTTCGCACCCCTCGCGGAGGCGACAACTCCCTTTCGAGGCGCAAAGAATGCCGAGTCACTGAACACGCTCCGCAGCGCTTCTTCGAATGGGCGTGTTCTATACTTGCTTCGCTTGATGAGGCGCTCAACATACTTGAGACCTTTGTACTTTTGGATCGATCGAAGAGTAAAGGCTGACGTGATGAGGCGCGTGAAGTGGTGAATACACTCTTCGACAGGCCACAGCTCGTGCCCGAAACCTAGTGAGATAATCCCCCCAGTGCTTCCCTCGATTAGTCAAGCAATTCAAGAATTGTGTCGATTCAACTCACCTGGTCCCAACAACGAGATCGAAGAATGACTGCAGTGGTACTCCGAGATAGTCTTCAATTGATTTGAGAACGCAAAGCTCGACAATGCCACGAACTCCTCCTCTGTGTCAGAAGGAGTAAGACTTCTATCCGCATTGACAATTCGTTGTGGCAAACTCACCCGTCGAGAACCAACACCCGGAGTCCAGCATTGGCAGGATCTAGTTGGAGAACATCAGGTCCCCCTCCTATAATACCATAATCGACTGTTCCAGCCCGGTGTAGTGGGCAGTGGTCGACCTGGACTTGCGTGTTGTCTACCCGCCGGCCGAAGTCAAGAGCACATTCGTGACAAATGATATGTCCACAACGCAGTCTGATCGTGGGGGCGTTGAACACGCAGCTCAGACAAATGATATTCGAGAACATTTCCTGTCGCGAGAAGAACTGTGAGAGCTGCTGAGCATGCCCATGTACAGCCTTGTTTCGTGGAGTGCCGTCGTCCGGAAACCCTAAGGCCATGTAGCCTCCATGCAAGGGCTGAAATTCGCGAAGTATTCTCCTGGCCCATACAAAGTTGGCAGGGTTGAAGTTGTGCAGGAATTGCCCCCACACATCTTGCCGCCATATGGACTGCATCCGATGCATGTCCCCATGGCCGTCCCGGACCAATTCACACTTGAAGCCTGGGTTAAGGGCCCGGCTGTTGGAAGGTTGCTCATATTGACATGGCACATGCTTCGCAAAATATGATTCGACCACCCACTGGCAGATCGAGGAGTATGATTCGGCTGCATCTTGCAACCCTGCAGACTTCCCCGGATTTAGATCGGTAAACGGTGTGGAAAACCAATGCTGAGGTTGGCCTATCGTGCCTGTCAGCAAAAAGCCGCGGCCCCCCTCAATTCTGGTTCTGCAAATGTGGCTGGCATTGACAAGAACGGTATCACTCACCCATGCGTTGTTTCCTGGCTGAGTCTAAGATGAAGTAGGACGCCACGATCTTGGCAATGGCATTGAAAACATGTTCTATCTTGCCTCGGGCATTGAGTGCCTTCTCGACCACAAAGACAAATTCCAGTAAGTTGTTCTTCAACGATTCTGGTGGTGGCCGGTACTGAATCGAAGCTTTGACGTAGTCGAACGGCTTGTCAAGAGTCTGAGAGAAGTGGTCGAATGCGAGTGAAAGATACATGCCGAACTCATCCACGTCGGGAAGAATGCCCACGTCCTTCCTTTTCCTGAAACTCAACTGGCAACTGTCTGTGATGATCTCCCGTAGTGCGTCACGTTGCTGATACATTAGTTCGTATCTGCTCTTTTCCGGCAATCTGACAACGGTAATAGTCCAGTAGTATCTCTGGAAAAGCTCTTGTATGTCGTTGATAGGTGCGTTGGAGTTTCTCCACTTCTCGACATACTTTAGGATGGTCGGGTTCTTGTTGATCTGGTTGCCCATGGACTTGAAGAAGTCCCGCGTGGTTATCAATGGGTCCCAAAGGTCATTTGGAGCCGAGTGTTGCGACTTGTTGATTGCAATGATCGCATGTGGCTTGCAAGGCATGTTGATCGATGTAGAATGATTCGCATCGGCCCATTTCAGCAGCTTCTCCACCACGTCTTCCATCGTCCTATAAATTGATACCAGAGTTAGATCAATGAATTTGAGGTTTCCCGGATAAGCAAACTCACTTGGGATTGTTCAGCACGAAGACGACAACATCCGAAAAGGCATGGAATATCCGGGGATACATCTCTGACACAGCATACTGCCGTTTGCTTGTCTCCTCACTTTGTTGAGAGTTTCGAGACGCCCATTTTAAGACTCTCTTTCTCACTGCACGGGTCGCCCTCTTGATGTCATGGGCTGTCCCAGCACCCCTCTCCTGAAGAGTTGTAGTAGTCTGCTGTGCCATCGGGTCACGTTCGCCACCTTCGAATCCTTCACAATCAGCGAAGAGAATTGGCCATGTCCCAGTCGTTGTGTCAGGGTCTATGTACAGATGAACATCTGAAGACGTGGGAACATCACAGTCTCGGCGTCCAATCACAGGTACATCAACGAAGGCATTCTGTCTTGTCGGGTCGATGAGGAGCTTGATGAGGGTGCTCTTGCCGGAGCCTGGGCCTGTCAGCTAGCTCACGAGGCGTATGTCAGTCCAGTGGTACCTACCGGTGGGCCCAATGAATGAGACAAGTCCTGGGTAGCGCGGTGCGCTGGTCTCTGGATTGGACTCCATGATGACGGTGGCATAGCGTCTGTAGTCTGCGAGTGCAGGCTCCCCGCCTTCGTCCTGGCTCAGCCCGAACCAAATTGACTCGACATCTCTCACGTGTTGCTCCTTCTCGTCAAAATCATTCCTAGGCTCCGCCATAGAGCTCTTGATCATTTGCACGATTTCCGGCCTCGATTTCCCGTGAGGAACTCCGCCGGCGCCCAGCCCCTGCTTCCGGTGACTCTTCAGCTGTCCCCAACAGGGCTCGTCGCAGTAATAGGCTTCGCAGCCTTCGCAGAACACCAAACTGTCCTTGGCCTCATCACACATGTTACAGGATGGTGCTTCGCTACTCTCATCGTCCATCTTGACTGACATGAATTCTCTCTTGGACTACGACAGTCCAAAAGGTGTCCCGCACTCCGATGATGAGAAGGGGGTGGCCTTCTAGAACGTCCGGACTAAGAGAGTGGGCCGTTATATTATAGTAAGACGAAGCAATGGTCTCAAGGTCGGTGGTTGGTAGGTGGCGTTCTGAACTCAACTCATGGGCTCATGCTAGACTTAAAAACTTGAGAGGTTGGGAAAGGAATGGTGCCTCAAAGATTGCATGCGCGCTCCCATGTTTGTATAAGTAGCCGCTACTAATACGTTGGCGTCCCTGCAATTCCAGCTATGTATCCATTTTTTTGATTGATAATCATGCTCATCAAATCAGTGAGGTTCAGAGGGCTGGCGGGAGGTCACCTTCACAGTCACAATCCAAAAGCTCCTGTGACAGTTCATCTAATGGCGCCCTGTGATTGCTTGGAGCCAAGGCGAATACCTGGATCCTGATTTGATCAGAGTTGTACAACGCCAAGTCAAGAAAGGCCGAGAATCGCCATGCAGCAAATCTAGTCCAGCCACCCTATTTGTCTTGAGGCGGGTTTTGTAGTTGCACAACATGAAGTTAACAAGCCTAGAACCGCCACGCAGCAAAGCTAGTCCAGCTTCAGGAAGAGGCATACATCTGTTTCAAAGGATTCTCCTTCAAATTTTCACCTAGCCTAGACCATGAGGATCTTTTGGTCCTGTGATAAGAGAACAGTACGGATTGATAAGTTTGTAGTTATTGAGCACTTTGTTTCTCGTCCTTTTCAGCCCAGTCTTTCGCAAGTCAGAGGGATGTCAAGATGAATTCAATGATCCGTTTCCATCTAATACCGTCACAATTCTCGGAACGTTTGATGGTGCTGTAGGTTCGCTGCAACTGGCTTGACGTTGAAGCTGGTAGTCCCAATAGTGACACAACGTCGGCTGAAAAGCCCTTGTAAGCCCGCATCAGACTTCACTACTTACTTCTTCAAGCAGGATTCCGACCCTTGCTGTACCCTCCAATCAAATTCACCAGTAAAATGACCATGTAAGAAGCTCCTGTCTGAGAGGCCTATAGAGAAGAGAGACAGCCCCTACCCAAGCCCCTTTCTCATTTGATGAACGTATTAGCACCTTGCGGTGAGCCCCGGTTGCTATGCTGGGGCCTTCACTTTGCAGCTCCACGACGTCACAGAGGGGTGGGTATGCGAGCCAAGTGGCTATACCTCAGGCTGATTTCATTTGAAAGTGGGCCTTCCTTGTTTTCTTGTGACCGGAGTGGGAGTCACCCCAGGAGACGCGCCTGTGCAACCTCATGGGCACTTATACACCAAACTGCGCGTGCGTCTGCCAAGCGTCTGCCAAGATGGGAGCCGAGAAGGGCCAACGAGAGGTGGAAGATAAGGCCAAGAAGAGGAGGAGGGTAAGGATGAAGACTGTGAGGCAGAAGAGACTGTGACATTTTTGCACGAAGGAAGGACGTTGCATGGCAGGGGACTCCAAAACCGACAAATCAAATTGACGTTTCTTTGAATGCCTTGACCGGTTAATGATCACCGTCATCTTGGGTAACACAGGCGTCGGATATTGGTCTGCAAGTTGCCCACGGAGGCCGGCTGCATACATGGGTAGCCATCAGCTCACACCTCTTTTCTTCGCACACCCCCTGTTGTGCATTCTACTCTTTCCGCACTCGCTTGAGTCCTTGGCTTCTTCTCCGGCCCCTATTCTCTTTTGAAATACATATTTTCGCCCCCAAGTGACTGCTACACACCCTCTGCTAACCATGCTTGCGTTATCTCTGCCTCACGCCAACAAGCCATATCTGCCGCGCATAGGGTAAAGATTCTCGCAGTGCATTCCAAGTGGGCTGCCTCCTAGGCTAATGGTACCTTGTACAAGGCTATCTTCTTCTAATACATCTTGCCAAGTCTTGTGCATGTGTCTTGGTCATCCCTCTTTACTACTGGAGCATATGCATTCCTGCACCCACCTTGGTCAGCATTGGCGTTGTATTGTGGCTTCGGTCCTTGAGCAGTATCTGTGGTACCAAGGGCGAACATGCAACTCGCTGATCTGGTGTTCCCCGAATATGCATGGATCGGTCGATAGCGACCTGTTCAGGAAAGACACACCACGTACATGCGTATTTGAGAGCCTCTGTGAAGCCCACCTTTCTACAAGTCCAAAGGCATCCCTCGCTTTTGACACAGCCTGCAGAATTCAGAAGCACAACCAATGAACATGCAACCAGCAAACCTGGTTTTTACCAAGGTAACCCAACAGTAGCCTGGCCGGGAAACCATGCATATACGAGACCCCATGTGTCCCACCATTATATGACCCTGGCATTAGGTGATCCGCGAGCAAGTTGATACTTTGAGGTTAGCTTGATACCTAGGACATAACAGGGGGCTCGCCCAAGTCCTAGAGCCTAACAGCAATGGATTTACCGTGGCGGTCCATGTAGGTTCACAACCCGGTCAAGTGAGCTCTGCAGCCAACACTTCAGGTATCACAGCACGCTGAACTTGGCATCAGACGTGGATCAAATTGTGATCACCAACTTCATGATCTTCCCATGTTCACTACTAGTGTCAACTTGTGCTTGGGAATTCAACTGAAGGGGCCAACTTTGCCTCACTGACCTACTCGTCTACCGCCCCGGCAAGTGCTATCCTGTAGATCAGGTTGCTGACCATAGCCCTGCTTTTCACGGCTCTCAAGCTTTTCTTCACAACTGGACACAGTTCTCCACTATTCGGGTAAAGTGTTGAGGGCTACTAAATTCATCTGAAGGCAGAGTTCTGCTGACACCGTTTGAAGCAGGAGCAGCTCATCTAGCAGCTTGGCCGGTTCATATCTCCAGAGCAAGGAAATTCGCTACTCTGCTGCCTCGCGGAAATCTTCATATTCGCTTACTTTCCATTTTATCATCGCCACGGCTGCTCCACAATCGTGTTCTGGCGTGTCCATCCGCGACTGGCCCATCTTGTGTGGGCTCCAAATGGATTACAGATATTACTTTCCAAAGAGCGGCGACATGAGCAGCGGCATTGGGGCTATTGCGGTTTCTGGCTCGGTCCCTTCATTTCTGGCTGGTTTTAATGCTATTCAATGCGTTTCTCATGGTGGAAGCGAAGGTGTTGATTCATGCTACCGTGAAGTGACTGCACCGTCTTACAGACAGCCAGCAGGCCAATCTCCGTACAAATCTGATACCGTAGGTATGGGCACCTCGAGGCTCCAGTAGAGACGGATCTTGATATTTCATTTGGTCCCATTTCATCCTATTTCAGTGGTCATTCTTCGTCCCTATACTTATCTCCCCACTGACGAGGCTGTCAAGAGCGATTTCATATCGATCTAGTGTCTCTGTACTAACTTTTGTCAAGGAGAGTCTCCGCAGCAGGCCGATCTTGATCTCGATCTATCCTTTCACCTAATCTCTCATGGCCAAAACCATTTCGTCCCTGATTATACAGTGCGGCTTTTGCAACCTGCTAATGAGCCAGCAAAAACCAAGCCACCCTCTGCGTCTGTACGTGGAATGGGTTCATGCGCCAGATGAAACTTTTTAACACCAAGAACTCACAAAGTCAGTGGAGGGAAGACCTCGGAGTTTTTACAAGCCTCAAGAGTGACACGGGAGCTTGGCATCAGGTGATCAATCTCTAAACATGCGTTCGCAAATAGCCTTTCAGGGTTCTCTGGGCCAAAACAACGCGGTCTTGTCTAATACCCTAGGGTACTCTGCCACGGCTCGTGCCGAGCATCGAGGGTTGTTTCTGTTGTTGGAGAGTCTCTGCTCTACATCTGGGCGCCATGTCCAGGGCAGGGCGCCCCCGGAAATCTTAATATACGCTCAAGGCCTGTCGCAATCTTGCAGCAATATAGTTCGGCGTGGCAATGGCTGTGTTCCTGGCAGAAACTTTGCAGGAGATCGCCGAGGGGCGTAGATGCAAAAGTGCGTCACCGATGATTAGAATGTGACACTTGAGACGTGACAAGAAAAAGGTTATCGGAGCGAGAGGCGACGGTCTTGCCGTTAGCGCTCCGTCATATTCCCGTGTGCTGATGCAGACGAATTCCCTGTGCTGAGAAGCACAGTAAACATGCGCGCTTTACAATAGGTCTGGTGACCATTTGCGGTGGAAACAGCGACATGCCGGTACTAGTAGGTGGCGGTTCATACCGACTCTGTCAGAGCCCGTTGCAGTCACGTTCTCCGATTTCTTTTATTTTCACCTATTGCTTCTTGAATACCAGTACGGGACTTCATGGTGCAGATTCCGGTACTCTGAATGGGCGGCGGTTTTGTCAAGCGATAGAACCGGAAAGGCTCTCGCGTACCTTGGAAAGGAGCATAGTTACAATTTTGATTCTCATCCTGAATAGGTGCTCATACTATCATCATCCTTCCACATCGAGATTAACCACGGACGAGTTTCCACGTTTCTAGAAGCTAGCTGCCACGGCTCATACTACCTATCTTAAGATGAAAGGAATGCATGTGAGTTGTTGATTCAAACACCAGATGCTTATGCTGCCCTGCTAGAGGGTCACGGTCCACAGATGGCACCGTTGCTACCAGAATCGGCCAGGACCGTGCTCCTGGTTGTTCTTGTTTGGTATATCCAATTCCGCGGAGATTCTCCGGGGATCTAGACTACCCTTTGGCCGAGATCGTCTCCACACCATCGCAGTCTTTTATTAGTGTACTGGCAACTTAACGTCCGGAGATGCTCGTCCGGACCACGCCTGTGCGAGATCAGGTGAAGAATTATCGTGCCGTTGCTCTGCCGGCTGCCGACTCGGGGGTCCTGCTGCGGTGAGCCACTCCCGTACCTAGGGACATTCCTCCCGGCGTGTGTTGGTCACCCGGACCGATGCAGAATCTTGCCCTAATGCACTGTCATCCTCGTTCCTGGCCGGTTCGTGTGGCAAGGCTTGGACGGCATGAAATACTCAAAGCGGGCACGTTGGCAAGTTCCGCCGTTGGTCGTCGATGGTGTTGGCTGAGACATCCTTGGCCGCCGTGAGGTCTCCCAGGGCGGTCCTGCATTCCTTGGATATGTTTTGGCCAGTCTGCGAGTTCACTTCCCTTAATGGCTCCCAATAGTAACCACTTAAAAAGAAAATTCTACCATTGAAGATCGTATCCATGCGCATTAGGAGCGCGTTGCGAGGATTTGGACGAGATTAAGCACGTTCTGCAAGTGCCGTGTGATCGTCCTTCAGGTGACATTGGTGAGGGGCCGACTCCGAGCGCCCCATGGAAGAGTCTTCAGGAACGACAAACCGTGCTTCAGTCAACGTGTTAGTGGCGACCTAATGAGACAAACCAACATATCGGTGTCGTGATTGGACGGCGCAATTTGCCTCAGGCCAAAAGGGGCAATGAAAGTAGAAGCCAGTTCGCAGTTGGGAGTTCTCGACCGGTCCATGTATCAACAATGAAGCCATTCTGAGACGGCCGAGCGCCTGTAGATGCCAGTTGCGGATCTGGGTCGGTTAATAAGTAATATCGCGGAGCGCCCGACAGCTACCTAAGGGACATTCCGCCCTCTCTTCCGAAGCTGCCAACCCGGTGTGCTGAGGTCGCATCGCATAACGTGCCGAAGCTAGTTCTCCGGCCGGGCAACTGGAGTGAGTAGGGTCTTCTCACTCTGTGACAAGTAAATTTGGGCGCGCTTCCGGAGCCTGCCCAGATGTTTTCCCGTAGCATCCAGACAAAAGTCAGCCAGCGAAAAGGTTTCCCGTGCGAGTCATGGCAGGCGGAAGCAGTCTTCCCGTAGGGATCGATCAGATGGGATCGCATATGCACTGCTACTCTGAAGCTTTTCACTGCATCTCTGACCGCACGAGCAATGACGTGCCTCGGCCGGGACGTGGCTCGGAGCTCGTCTCGGGATGAGGGAGAACACTTTGGGGCTGCCTCTGTCCGAAATCCCACTTCAGTCTGGCCTCGTCCGCACACGCAAGACGATGCTTTTCCCAGGCCAGACATTGCGATGCGGCTGTCGCTTGTGATCGCTGTGGTCAAAATCCGATTCTGCTCAAGTTCGATATTTGGTCTCTACCTGCGACTAAGAATCGATCGACCAACAGACGATCTCAACATCGCTTCCTGAAGCGCCATGGCGTCGGGTCAGCGCCCGACCCCGGTGGATTGGTATGAGCCTCCTCTCTACGGCCGGACGCTCAGCATCGCCATCGCCTTCGTATCCGGCTGTCTCATTGCATTCCTTTTAGGTTCGTACATGTCCATTCGTCCCCGGCTGTCCAGCCGTTTTTGTTCGAGTCTTGCTGACCATGCAATCCGGTCCCTCTTGAACAGCAAGCAAAGTATTCGCGGTGAAAGATTGGCGGCTGCTTCCGTATACTATGTGGCGTAGGTTCGATTCACCAACGCGAGACCTGTAAAGCTGCGGCGCATGCTAAGTCACACGACAGTCGTCCTCGCGGTATACTTCTTCAGCTTCATTTTCGTCTTCGGTTCCACCGTGCTGCAATTTGGGGTTGGAACCAATTTCAACGAACGAGCTTGCACGGCGGCCATGGGATTATGTTTGTTCGCATATGTGACGAGCAAGGTAAGTTCCACTAGTTCTCGTAGGCGACTGGGACGACAAACTGACTGGGAAGCAGATTGTAAGTGCTAGTACCGAGCAATCTCACACAAGAAACTGGTATTAAAAGTTAACTAGTTCATATAACGTGGTTTACCAGGAAGTGGGCAGTATCACTAAATGGGCA
>LJJS01001054.1:0-12676 GCA_001447215.1 Diaporthe aspalathi
GAAATCGGCCACTTCCTAATACCGGCCACTTCCTGATAAACCACGTTAATATAATAAACTATTTAAAATACTTTTTTAAAATTTTTATAATATTATATATATATAAGGGGGCCGAATTAGGGGGGTTTAAATGTGGGCTGTGGATGTTATACCCAGCGAGACATAAACATATGAATTGCGCCATTATCATTTATGTGCCTATGGCTCTTGCGCCTCTTACCAAAGCATCTCCTGCCAGCCATCTCCGACTACTTTGAGGCTGCGCGACAAGACTCCAGCCAGCGTCGCGGTCCTCTAATAAGCAGTAGAGAAGATCACAGCCCCCACCCCGCCCATGGTGTTTGGCGAGTTTGGTCCTTCGAATTCTTCTTCCTGTCCTGCTCAATACATATACACTCTTGGCCTTGATGCGTGTCTCACTATCAATTACCCGCAATTGAGAGTGCTGGCCGCGGTCTCTGTAGGCAAGTTTCGTTTGATGGATCGGGTCAAGTTGACGCACAACGTTGGGCCCTCTGCAACTTCCCAGCCCGGTATAAGAAAGCACACAGACAGACAGCCGAAATCCAGAAATACTGCACTTTCAAAGTTTATCTCCAAGTTTTGCTGGTTTCTTCTCCCTCGCGCCAGATACAAACCTTGTGCGCCATGTAAGTTACCCATGTGGAGGCCCAGCGGCCTGGAACCCTGTGGGAATACCGCACGCCGTTGGAACGACTTGTGGGCACTAGGCATTCGTAACAGCGTTAGCCTGTACCTGATTAAGGCGCACTTGCTCGCGGTTGCTGCAGTCGTTCGGATCACAAAGCGCAGAGAGCGGGCAACATGCCGTCCCGTAATCATATCTCAGGGCCGAGCCGTTCACGCCATGTCGTTCCCCGCAAGAGAGCCCTTTGACGCTTTGCCGGCGTCAATGACGAACGAGGCTTGTTCCTCGAGTGGCTCGTAGAGGCTGGATTGGCAAGGTCCGTTCTTGATTTGATCATCAAGATTCAAGCTCGAAGAAAGGTCAGCTGAAATGTCCATCTCGATCCACCGCGTCGCGCTGCCTAAACGCGGTCGGTGCCCGCACTACAATGAGTCCACTCGCGTATCTTCGGAAGAGGAGCCTGACCTGCCTCGGAGCGCGTAAGCTGCAGATGGGAATCCTACACATTCCTACTATAGTATCCACGATGTCGAGCCATTGAGTGGGGACCAACAGAGGCTCAAGTAAATATAGCAACATGCGGCCCGTGCGCTCGGGAGCTCCCTCCTGACACGCCCCCGCCTGGGCCGCCAACTCACCGACGTCTTCAACACTGACAACCTGCGCGCACGCTGCGGATTTGAAGGGTCCATCCAGAAGACGACGTTGAAGATGCGGCCTGCACCCCTGAAGCTGAACTCCAAGGAGACACAGGGCTACCAGCTCGTCCAGGGTCGAGGAGACTATGGCGAGGATGGGTCCGAGACCCCCCTGGAGCAGCCTCCGGCATACCAATCCGAGCCACCCAGCCGCGTGCGCAGCGTCAGCCTCAGAGCGATTCTCATCACCATCATCTCGTTCCTGCTGGTCTTTGTAGCGTTGAACTTCGCAATCGACCCAGCTGTGTTTGGCTTGCGTTCCCGCCCGGGCTCGGACTGTGGCTGCGAGCCGACCCCAAAGGTCCCCCAGTACTTCCAGACCTCACCGGAGCTGTGGCCTGGGCCGACCGCGACGGGGGCGCCCGCCTTCCTGGCCCAGACTTGGACCTTGAACCCCACGGCGACCTATGTGCCGAACCAACCCCTGCAGACGGGCATCCCCATTGAGGGCATGTCGTCCAAGAATGAGAGCATGTTCCAGATGATGGGCTTTCTCTCGCCCTACACGCCCTCCCCCGGCTTCGGCGTCCGAGAGTACCCCCTTCCGGCAGGGGCCGAAATCGTCCAGGTGCAGATGCTGTCCCGCCACGGCTCGCGTTACCCTACCGGTGGCACCGGCTCCAACGTGGTCACTTTTGGTGAGCGGATAGCCGCTGCGAAGAAGGCCGGGTCCGGCTTCATGGCCTCTGGCCCGCTCGAGTTCCTCAACGACTGGAGCTATGCCCTCGGCGCCGAGATCCTGGTGCCCAAGGGGAGGCAGGAGCTGTTCGACTCAGGAATCCTGCACTCATACATGTACTCGTCGCTGTACAATCCCAACAGCAGGATCATCGTGCGGACAACCACGCAGGACAGGATGCTCAAGTCGGCCGAGTACTTTGTCGCCGGGTTTTTCGGACTCGAGTGGACGAGGAACGCCACGATCGAGGTTATCATCGAAGAGAAAGGTTTCAACAACTCGCTGGCGGGATACAAGAACTGCCCGAATGCCGAGTTTGACCATGGGGGCAGAAATGCCACGGTCGAGTGGGTGCAGATCTACCTGCAAAAGGGTAATGCTTTCCCTTGGTCAAGGTTCGTGACCGTTGGTCCGAAGCTGACTGGTTCCCAGCGACTGCTCGCCTGAGCAGCATGATCCAAGGCTACGACTGGACTATCGAAGATACGTACGCGGCACAGAACTTGTGCCCGTACGAAACGGTAAGTGAATCTGAATAGTTGCTTGGACTACTATAGTAATGCCGTGGCCTTCGCACGCCTTGGCGGTGCCCTTTTCGTCGACGTTGCTGATGCGCACACCAGGTTGCCTACGGCTTCAGCAGGTTCTGCGACCTCTTCACCTATGAAGAGTGGATCCATTTCAGCTACTCAGTCGGTGCGTGCTTATTGTGTGCAAGTCTCTGGGTCTGGCGCTTGTTTTCATCCGGCCCGGCCTCCATTTGTTAGCTGACCAGGGATGGGGGGGGGGGCAACAGATCTCTTTTTCTCCGGAGACAGCGGGTTCCAATCGAAAACTGGAGTAAGTTGTGTCAGGATGTGTTCCCTCCCAGAGCCACATGTAGCTGATGTACTCACGCACAGCGAGCCGTCGGCATCGGATATCAGCAAGAAGTGATGGCCAGACTGCGAAACCACACCCTGGGATACTCAGGCTCACAGATCAACACGACCCTCGACGGCAGCACCGAGACGTTCCCGCTGAACCAGTCCCTGTATCTAGACTTCAGCCATGACACGAACATCATCTCGGTGCTGACCGCCATGGGTCTGACGCAGTTCCAGGACGACCCGCCCCTGTCACCCACAGCGTACCCAGGCCAGCACAACTTCACCGTGTCGCACCTGACGCCATTCGGCGCGAGGCTGGATATGGAGGTGATCAGGGCGCCAAAGCCAGTAAGGGCGGACAGGACCGGCTACGTCGAGGGTGAGAGCGAGGGCGTTGGCGAGACCAAGTACATCCACTTCGTGCTAAACCAGCGGACAGTACCGCTTGGCCTGAGCTTCCCCGAGTGCGACGCCAGCAGGGTTGACGGGTGGTGTGAGCTGGAGACGTTCCTAAAGGTGCAAGATGAGATGCCCAAGCTCGCAAACTTCGAGGAGACATGCTTTGGCGGACGCGATGTGGTCGAGTGAGTGGGTTTATATGACGAGTGTATAGTTTGTGGCGTGTGGCGTGTGGCGTGTGGCGCACAAGTGTAATCTCAAGCATTCAAGGCATGCCATGGCATTGGACACACCAGAACGACGATTTGTGCATTCTCTCTGTAGAACAAGATGTATACATAGGCAGGGCTTGTTCAGTATGCATACCGCATGTCAGGATTGAATGGATTGAACGGTCAAAGTTGCCTGGGAACTGTCAATTGCTCATCTCTCCGGCACAAGACCTACCCCGCAGTTGAGGTCAATTCGAGGCGGCTGGTCAAGCCCAGGGAAGTGGTTTCAAAGCCTTGAAATGTCAATGCCGGACGACTGCGACTGGATCCGACCCGCATGCACGATTTACTACCCGTAGTTTCATTCGCCAAGTTAAGACCTTCATCAGTGCCTTCTGGACACGCAAAAGCCAGCGTCGGCGACGCGGTGCTCGCGGAGACGGGCATGTGGGAGGAGGTGGAAGGGAATGAATGTCCACTTCCCACCGGCACGGGACCACTCGACCCGCTCCCTCTGGAAGGGCCTGGAAGGGGGGTGCGAGCTACTACAGCATCCATGCAGACGGCAGGAAGCTGGAATGCGGCTTGGTACTAGGCGCAAGGCGAAGGAGGCGGGGTCACGAACAGAGCAGACGTTGAACGGCCCGTGTCAGGTGCAGGAGTGTAAAGAGCTTGCAGAGCGGCTGACATTGGCTGACATGCAGTGCGCATCAGACAAGAGCAAGGTGACGGACGGTCGCAGAGTCCCGGCCGCAGGGCCAGTGGGGAATCTGTTGGCAATGGCAGCCTGACTGTCGCGACTCCTTCGCGTGACAGGGATACGCGGTGCTGCGCCTGGCGGAATGGAAAGGTTCTGACGGGGGGCCTATTCTTGAGCCAGACACAAAGAGATCAAAAAGACAAGGCCATCTATTCCAGCTTTTCCTCGGACCAACCCCCTCGGGGTGGAGTCGGGCTATGTGACGTGTGACGTGGATGTGTGGGGTGGTTGTGAATCAGCGGAAGGGCCCAGGTTGCGGTTCGATCGGTCTGGACTCGAGCACATCGGCATCGAGCTTTTCCATGACCTCGAGGATGAGCGATAGGCTATCCATGAAAGAGTTGACAGAGACCCGCAGCATCCTGTTTGTGGTGGCCCTGTATAGCACCCTCATGACGTTCTGAGCCGTGACATCATCACCACCATCACCAGTCGCAGCAGCATGATCTTGAGCAGCAGCGACACCGCCCGCCCCGCCCGCACCGCCAGACGCAGAGGCGAGGCGGACGGCAGAGAACTCCCTGCGGACCAGGGGTGACAGCTCCCTGTCGACGGTTATGGCCTTGATAGCGATTGAGGCCAGACGAGGGGTCGGGAAGGGCACGTCGATCTGGCTGTGGGCACAAACAGACGACGCAGGCACCTCTCAGCGAAAGGAAACCAAAGGTGTGGCAGCACACAAGTGAGGAGAGTCATGGCAACTTACAAGGAGCAGGGGAAGTCTGGGTCGGCATGAGAGGCCATGTTGGTGTTGTGTGTGGAAGAGCGAGGGCAGACACACGAACAAGAGCAACGGCTGGAACGAGGTTTCTTGGGACGAAGTCTTGGAGCAGCAGGGGCTCTGCAGCGGGGGGGGATGGGATTCGAATTGAGTGAGGTGCAGGTGCAGGTGCAGAGAAGGAAGGCTGTCAAGGCTGTGTGTGAGGTTGATTGCTCGGGCCCGATAAGATAGGAAAACCAGCCTCCCGCTTAAGCAGCTGGGCACTAAGAACTGCGTGCACATTGGCCCGGGCCAGTCGGGAGGACGGAGCAGCTAGACACAACTGATACTGGGACTGGGGCAGGTACAGGGACAGGGACAGGCGGGTGGGGCCCAGCGAAGCCTGGAAGGAGGCTCATGGGCTCTGGTGATGGCTCTGATGATGGCTCTCACGGGACCAGTCCGGTTGACCTCAGCTTTGGCTGTGGGTCCTCGGGCATGGGGGGCTTGGGCTTGGAAAACGGGCCTGGCCCTCACGCCGCAGGCCTGCAGTGCTACCCGCCCGGCCGCCTGGCCGCACCCAAAGCGGTTGAAGTGGTTTGAGTTGGTTGCTTGGACGACAACAAGCGACCGTCTAAAAAAGGACCCGGACGGTGGCCCCATCACGACAGGGGCCGCCATTGGCCTGCAGTCAAGCTCCAGGCAATAACAAACCAAGCCAGCGGGCGAGCTCTCTGGCCGCCCCCCCATTGCCGTGCAACACACACACACATAACACACACGACCCTCATCTTTGCTGGGCCATGACAACATGCACTTGTGTTTCTCTGCCACCTGCACACACCGCTGGGAAAACTCATATTTACCTCTCTGCCCAGCTTCATCCTGAACCATCAATTTGCGTCTTCCTCTCCTCTCCTCTCCTCTCCTCCTCCACATCCTCCTCCTCCCCAGTCTCACTCCCCCTCTTTCTTGCATAATAAGCGTGTGCGTCCCTGCTCCTCGCTTCCGGTAGCTGAGCTCCTCGCCGTCTCGTCGTCTCGCCAGCTCGTCACCTCGTCACCTCCGCAACTCCGCACCTCTATGCCGCTCTACCTCTACCTCTCCCGCTCCCTTTCCCTTTCCCTTTCCCTCTCCCTCTCAGCTTGACATCCCGAGCACTCACCTTGGGACGTGCGATTTTGGCCCGATTGACACGAACATCAAATTCACGATTGAGCGGCACATACACATGTGCACTCCAGGCTCTTGATCGTCGCATATTTCTTCCGAGTGCAGAGCTGCACACCGGTATCCTTACGAGCTCCAACCCTGCACACCGTACACCGTACACCGCACACCGCACCCCGCAGCAGTTGCAGCCGGCCCTCTTTCACTGAGCTCGACATCAGTCCAGCAGAAAACCAAGGCGCCTGAGCCAGAGCCAGAGCCAGAGGCGGCGTCAGCGGCCATGGGTCCTTCAAAGAGCTCCAATCTCGGCCAGATCATCGAGTACATCCCAGGTACGCCTCCCGCCCGCAACCCAAACGGCATCGTTTGCACTCTTCTGGTGTTCCTGCAACCCCTGCCATGCCCACCTCCACCTCCATATCCATGGCCTCGCCCACCAACGGATGATCCCATCGGGCCACGATGAGAAGCCCTTGTGCTTCTAGCTCTGCCAATGGCGCCTCGCTCGGCTGCTTGCTCCACCTTCCTCTAGTGAACATGCTAACATTCTCCCAAGACCGCCTGTACCTCGCATCGTATATCCACCCCCCAAATGAGGATACTCTTTTCCCTTACCCGGACGGGCCAGTGAGGTCCCCCACAAAGCGTTCCCAAAGGGCTGGCAACGGACCCCAGGCTGTCCCAAAATCCCCCTACAAGCAGCCCTACTACTTCACCGTAGACGACACCCTGCTCTACAACAACTTTCACCACGACTTTGGCCCGCTCCACATCGGCCACCTCTACAGGTTTGCCCTCCAGTTCCACGAGATCCTGGGCGCAAAGGAGAACAAGGACCGTCCCGTCGTCTTCTGGAGCAGGGCCGACCCGAGAAGTACGTATCCCCGGCCCCCGGGCTTGCCGCCCCCGGGCTTGCCGGCCCCGAGCTTGCCTGCCCGTCCTTGTTGCTGACTTCCGCCCCAGGCCGCGCCAATGCCTCTGCCCTGCTGGCTTGCTACATGGTCCTCATCCAGTCCTGGCCGCCACACCTGGCCCTGGCACCTATCGCCCAGGTTGACCCTCCATTGATGCCCTTTCGGGACGCAGGGTACAGCCAGGCCGACTACGGCATCACCGTGCAGGATGTCGTCTATGGAGTGTGGAAGGCAAAGGAGGAGGGTGTCTGTGCCCTTGAGGACTTCGACCTGGATGAGTATGAGAGGTTTGAGAGAGTAGAGCACGGCGACTTCAACTGGATCACCCCCAACTTCCTGGCCTTCGCCTCGCCGCAGCAGGAGCCGGTCGCCAGGATACCGGAGGACTCGGACCTCTGGGCAACCGTACCAAAGACCCTGGACGCCGTCGACGCACACCCAGCACTGCCTCAGCCCTTCAAGAATGTCCTCACACACTTTTCCGAGCGTAACATTGGCCTGGTGGTGCGACTGAACTCGGCATTGTACTCCCCGTCCTACTTTGAAGGCCTGGGTATCCAGCACCTGGACATGATATTCGAGGACGGGACCTGCCCGGCCATGGGCACTGTGCGCAAGTTTATCAGGCTCGCCCACGAGATGATAACCGTCAGGAAGAAGGGCATTGCTGTCCACTGCAAGGCTGGGCTCGGCCGGACTGGATGCCTCATCGGGGCCTATCTCATCTACAGGTATGGCTTCACGGCCAACGAGGTCATTGCGTACATGCGCTTCATGCGACCCGGGATGGTCGTAGGCCCGCAGCAGCATTGGCTCCACCTCAACCAAGGTACATTCCGCGAGTGGTGGGTCGAGGAGCGCATTGAGAGGAAGTTACGCAAGGAGATGGCTGCCGCCAACCCCCAGCCCAGCACACCCATCCGCGCCATGCAAAAGGCCAACATCGGCCGCAGCCCCAGCAAGACCTCGACGCCTCCCAACCGCAGCCCCTCGAATAGGACACCGCTGGGCGAAGTGGATAACGAGAGGACAAATGCCCCGCCGGACCAGGACAACTACCTGCCAGCCCCCACCCCGGGACAACCTCGGAAGACCCGCCACCATCCGTACAGCGGCCGCGGTGGTCCGTATCGGTCCTCAATCGAGGAGGAGAACGGTGGCAACCAGCAACAGGCCGAAGTTATTTCTGTCCAACGGCAGTCACCGGCCGAATCTGACGAGGAGCTGCACCTGCGCATGCGAGCACGCAAGGTCTCCAATTCCCCCAACTCTGGGAAGTCGCGCTCTGTTAGTCACACGACGACGACCACAACCATCTACACTTCAGTCATCGACGACGCCTCCAATGACGTCGAGAACATCGGCAGCTCGGTCGGTCGAGTCAAGTCGGTCCAGACCTCGCCCATGCGCGCTACTTCCGCGTCGGGAGTCTTGACCAAGGTCCGCGGTGGCGGCAGTGGCAAGCGAACTGGTGATAGTCTTCGAGGTTACCCCAGCGGCAAGGAGCCGGCGGGTGTGCGCAAGACGAGTGGCCGGGTCGGCAGTATCCACAACCACAGCCCGACAACCGCGGCGGCAAACACGGCGAGGAAGATCTCCGGAGCGCTGTGAGGCAGCAATCGCAGCTGATGTTGTCGCAGGCGGCAATCGCATCGTGTGCCCTTTGCTGGGCCATGCGGTGTAGGAGCAATATCTGGACGACGAATTACGAACATTACGACTTCTCTCGTCTTCTACTGCATACATGCGATGGCGTTACTGATGGATACCCCGGACAATGAAAACTTCCGAAGGAGGCAGGGTTCAGTGTCGGCGAACAAGGGTGGCTGCGCACACCACAGCCAGAGACACAGGGAGGCAAGCAGGTTGAGTCTGGCCCAGCATATTCCTGGATTGATGATGGCTCCAGAAAAAGATGGCTTGGATATACATATACTTGGTTCGTCAAGTCTTGGGGTTTTCCATTCTTGCGTTCCAAGATTCGTCTAGACTTTGAAGTAATCATACAGGTGAAAGACTTATGTGTGGCCAGCACACCGGGGCAGACAGGAGTGGGGATGGCAAACATGCATTGTTTATTGTCTAATTTTCTTGCGGGATGCAGACAAAGGATAGGCGGTTAGGTCGGCTTGTGCGTGTGTTACTACAGCCTGCGTGCTCATCTTCTAGAATACATTTAAGCTCTACGTTCTAGAGCTATAACTGTGGCCCTATTATATCAGTGAACCATACTAAACCTATAAGCTGCAAATATGCCTGCACCCTTAAAAAGTTTATAGGATTTATTTATAGCTTTAAGTTTTTTTGACATTTTTTTATAATATATAATTAATTTATTAAAAAAAAATTAAAAAAATATAATAAATTTATTATTATTATTATAATTATTATTATTGTTATTATTGTTATTATTATTAAATATATTTTAATTTTAAATATTTTATAAATTATATAAATTAATTATATTTATGGACTATTTGTATTGACTTTTTGTATTTTTTGAGTTCCTCTATTAAGCCGGAACGACAGTTGTTGTTCTGATAGGATGAGAAACAAGAGTGAATTAGAGGCAATTGGTTTTGCGATGCATTGCTTTAAACAGTGACTATTCAATTTGCTTTTGCAAACCAGTGTTGACTCAGAAGCCACCATTTTGCACCTGGCTAGATAGTCCCGTTAAGCTTGACACCCGAACGGCCCGTTAATAGTACAGTTTTATAGGAGTAGGTATTGTGGGAGTTGACGTTATGCTGTAGGTGTGTGTGCGTATGGGTGTGGGTATTTGGTATTCACCGTGTACTGTTTGTTGCAGGAGCGGATATCCGTCTTCAATGCAAATACACACTTCTCGACAATGGTGTTCAAGTATGTCCAGAAGAAGAGAACGAAGCTATTCAGAACCTGGCGACACGCCCTGATAGAGCAGTGCTGCCATGAAGGGTTAGAATCTAGTGGCGCTCAATTGACTATTAGAGTTTGATAGGAGATTAATCAAGAATGAAAATTATGCTCCTCGCCAAACAATAACTACTGACCGGAACAAGAAAGTCGAAACCAAGCCATGCATCGCTCACCCCCAAGTCGCAGTCACGAGGCAAGACCTCACCCGATGAAAAAACAGACCATCACCGTCTGTCTCTTCAGTGTTTCTGACCTATTCATCTGCCTTTACTTCACCCTCTTGGCACCGCCCTCTCTCCCATTTCCGCCGCCTCGGCTCCTCTTGTTGCCCGCCGTACTGCCACCGCTCCTTCGACTAGGTCCGGGGGTGCTCGCGTCTGGCACCGGGGCCGGCCGAATACTCCTCATGCGCGAGATGAGGTCCCTGAGTCGTCCAATATAGAAGGCAGGCGGGGCATAAGCACTCAAGTGGTACTCAATCTCCTCGAGCGTCTCGATCCACTGGTTTTGCTCGGGCAGCTGGGCGAGCACGTCAATTAAAAAGGCAGATGACCCGTATGTCTGCCCCCCAATGAGCCGGTGGTAGAGATTGATGTCCTTCAAGGCTGGCGTTGCTGCTGTCTGCGTGGCTACGGAGGATGCGGGGCCACTGCTGCTTGTCAAGGCGGTTGTGACGGGGGAAAGGGTGACATTGCGGTTCCAGTATAGCACAATAACATGCAAGATACGCACGAGCGTCCGGGCTGCACTGGCTCGATCTGTAGGGGCTGAGGGTCCGTCAGACCTGTTCTGTAAGAGGGCCTGGATCGTGGAAACCGCCCTCTCAATGTGCGCTGCGGCCCAGGGGACATCGGGATTGCCCTCTGTGGCATTCTTGGCGATTGATGCCCCCGATGGGTCACAATAAAAGGCTTCCAGATCTGCCAGCACGCGGTCCAAGCGCTGCTGAATCTTTCGAAAAGGGTCGCGGGCTTTGGAGCTCGGCTCAAGGAGGCTCAAAAAGTAGGCAAAGAACTCCTTGTTCTTCATGAGCACATTCGCCACAGTGTGGGTGAGGTCCTCAGGATAAATAATGGCGTCGTCTTCGGGGATTGCTTGCGGGTTGTCGAAGATATCAGGCCGGAAGCGATCGCAGGCATAATCATCAAGGCCGGGCTCTTCCACAGACGCCAGAATCTCGCGGACCTGTTGTAGATGTGCCGGGTTGACCTCGAAAGTAGAGTCAGGAATAATATTACAATGTAAACCAGCAGCAAGCTGGTCTAGGTGAAAATCGGATATCCTCTCGAAGGGGTGGCCCATCTCGGCTGTGTAGCCATCGGGTCCAAGGTGCTCCGGGGCTCCGGAATGCCCGGCCGTGTGGTAGTTCACCTGGTCCAACAAAAAGATCAAATGCTGGCAAGGCCTCTCACTGTCCCCCATGCAGAGACACCTGGGCTTGCGGCGGCGTCGGCTTCTGGGAGAGCCTACGCGGATTGATCTGCGTACGCGCACAGTTTCGAGCATTTCGAAAGCGTAGAAGTGACCATCGTCCTCGACGTGAGAGCGACAGCCCTGTAGGACGAACTGTGGCCGCTCTTGGCCGGCTTCCGGCTGGAAGAGCTGCCTGACCCCCCTTTGGGCCTCGCGGTCGAGACTGGAGATGTCGTACATGATATCTGTTGTGGGCGAGCGGACTATGAGGCGGGATTCGTCGTCGTCGTCATCCACGGAGGCGTCGCTGGCGTCGCCGGCGTCGGATCCGTGATCGGACTCATGGCCGGGGCTGGACTCCGGTTGTCTCTGGGTGCGGGTGGCCGGGGGCATGCTTTCAAGTGAAAGCCTGCTGAACTTGGAGAGGGGGCCAGATGAAGGCATTCAGTATCCTCGACCAAGACGACGACACAATGGTGAGCCGGCCCAGCCCGAGCTATGGCGAGGAGGAGGCAGCTATATACAGGCCGAGTATGGAAGCAAGCCTCTGAGGTGGGCAGCCGGGGAGATGCACGAAGGCGCCCCCAACTGGAGGCAAGCCAAGCATGTGTTGGTTGATGTGGGACTGGGACGGCAGGGGGTTGAGGTAGATATCTGCGAGAGCCAAGTCAGGGGATGGGGGTCTGAGGCTGATAGCCTTGTGCATGGCAACCTGGGATGGGAAGGCATCCCCTAGATGCTGCTGGGCATCGAGGTGGCGATGACTCAGGAGCTTGCAGGCTGCACCTTGCATCAGAGAAGACGACAGCATCGCCATTGGAGCAAAGTGGTAATTGGAAGAGGCACAGCCGGTCGAGCGGCATGGGCTCCTTGCCAGGAGACGAGGTTGGAAAGGAACGCACTAGATGGATGAAGCATATCAGCAGCATGGCGGCAGGTGCCTGGCCAGGAGACAGACAGAACAGAGCAGAGCAGAGGACCGGGACTGCAAGAATAAGGAGGAGCAGGCAAGCAGCGGCCAATACGTGTTGAGAAATGGGGGTTTGCTGCGATACTGCGGTGCTGGACCTTGCTGCCCGGTCCAACGAGCAAGTGCGCGGTAGATGGGCGGTTGGGCGGTTCGCAGGAGTCTTGGTCGGTCCTGGGTGCCAACTGGTGGGTGGTCCTTTGGCCAGCTCGCACCGGCCTTGAGAGCTCGTGTGACGGTCAGCATAGACTGACTGGCTACCCAAGAGTGCACGAGGGAGCCAGCACCGATCTTTGTGCTCGTCGTCGTAGCTTTCCAGCTTATGTGTTTTCGCGTTCAGGAGCC